>CM059434.1:75030769-75209347 GCA_030390025.1 Squalus acanthias | reverse complement strand
GAGGGGTTTAACGGGAGGGGTGTTTAACGGGAGGGGTGTATAACGGGAGGGGTTTAACGGGAGGGGTTTAATGGGAGGGGTGTATAACGGGAGGGGTGTTTAACGGGAGGGGTGTTTAACGGGAGGGGTGTTTAACGGCCGGGGTGTTTAACGGGCGGGGTTTAACGGGAGGGGTGTATAACGGGAGGGGTGTTTAACGGGAGGGGTGTTTAACGGGAGGGGTTTAACGGGAGGGGTGTATAACGGGAGGGGTGTTTAACGGGAGGGGTGTTTAACGGGAGGGGTGATTAACGGCCGGGGTGTTTAACGGGCGGGGTGTATAACGGGAGGGGTTTAACGGGAGGGGTGTATAACGGGAGGGGTTTAACGGGAGGGGTGTATAACGGGAGGGGTTTAACGGGCAGGGTGCATAACGGGAGGGGTGTTTAACGGGAGGGGTGTTTAACGGGAGGGGTGTATAATGGGCGGGGTGTTTAACGGGCTGGGTTTAACGGGGGGTGTTTAACGGGAGGGGTGTTTAACGGGAGGGGTGTTTAACGGGAGGGGTGTATAATGGGCGGGGTTTAACGGGAGGGGTGTATAACGGGCGGTGTTTAACGGGAGGGGTGTTTAACGGGCTGGGTTTAACGGGGGGGTGTTTAACGGGAGGGGTGTATAACGGGCGGGGTTTAACGGGAGGGGTGTATAACGGGCGGTGTTTAACGGGAGGGGTGTTTAACGGGAGGGGTGTATAACGGGAGGGTTGTTTAACGGGTGGGGTGTTGAACGGGCGGGGTATTTAACGGGAGGGGTGTATTACGGGAGGGGTGTATAACGGGAGGGGTGTGTAACGTGAGGGGTGTTTAACGGGCGGTGTTTAACGGGAGGGGTTTAACGGGAGGGGTGTATAACGAGAGGGGTGTTTAACGGGAAGGGTTTAACGGGAGGGGTGTATAACGGGAGGGGTGTATAACGGGAGGGGTTTAACGGGAGGGGTGTTTTACGGGAGGGGTGTATAACGGGAGGGATGTTTAACGGGAGGGGTGTTTAACGGGAGGGGTTTAACGGGAGGGGTGTATAACGGAGGGGTGTTTAA
This sequence comes from Squalus acanthias, assembly GCA_030390025.1. Classification (NCBI taxonomy): domain Eukaryota; kingdom Metazoa; phylum Chordata; class Chondrichthyes; order Squaliformes; family Squalidae; genus Squalus; species Squalus acanthias. Next base: position 75,208,272 of record CM059434.1, on the reverse strand, counting down.
CGGGAGGGGTGTATAACGGGAGGGGTTTAACGGGAGGGGTTTAACGGGAGGGGTGTTTAACGGGAGGGGTGTTTAACGGGAGGGGTGTATAACGGGAGGGGTGTTTAACGGGAGGAGTTTAACGGGAGGGGTGTATAACGGGAGGGGTGTTTAACGGGAGGGGTGTTTAACGGGAGGGGTGTTTAACGGGAGGGGTGTATAACGGGAGGGGTGTTTAACGGGAGGGGTGTTTAACGGGAGGGGTGTTTAACGGGAGGGGTGTATAACGGGCGGTGTTTAACGGGAGGGGTGTATAACGGGAGGGGTTTAATGGGAGGGGTTTAACGGGAGGGGTTTAACGGGAGGGTTGTTTAACGGGAGGGGTTTAACGGGAGGGGTGTTTAACGGGAGGGGTGTACAACGGGAGGGGTTTAACGGGAGGGGTTTAACGGGAGGGGTTTAACGGGAGGGTTGTTTAACGGGAGGGGTTTAACGGGAGGGGTGTTTAACGGGAGGGGTGTACAACGGGAGGGGTTTAACGGGAGGGGTGTTTAACGGGAGGGGTGTATAACGGGAGGGGTTTAACGGGAGGGGTTTAACGGGAGGGGTTTAACGGGAGGGGTTTAACGGGAGGGTTGTTTAACGGGAGGGGTGTTTAACGGGAGGGGTGTTTAACGGGAGGGGTGTTTAATGGGAGGGGTGTTTAACGGGAGGGGTTTAACGGGAGGGGTTTAACGGGAGGGGTTTAACGGGAGGGTTGTTTAACGGGAGGGGTGTATAACGGGCGGGGTGTATAACGGGAGTGGTTTAACGGGAGGGGTTTAACGGGAGTGGTCTATAACGGGAGTGGTGTATAACGGGAGGGGTTTAACGGGAGGGGTTTAACGGGAGGGGTTTAACGGGAGGGGTGTATAACGGGAGGGGTTTAACGGGCGGGGTGTATAACGGGAGGGGTGTATAACGGGAGGGGTGTTTAACGGGAGGGGTGTTTAACGGGCGGGGTGTTTAACGGAAGGGGTTTAACGGGATGGGTGTTTAACGGAAGGGGTTTAACGGGAGGGGTGTTTAACGGGAGGGGTGTTTAACGGGCGGGGTGTTTAACGGAAGGGGTTTAACGGGATGGGTGTTTAACGGAAGGGGTTTAACGGGAGGGGTGTTTAACGGGAGGGGTGTTTAACGGGAGGGGTGTTTAACGGGAGGGGTGTTTAACGGGAGGGGTTTAATGGGCAGGGTGTATAACGGGAGGGGTGTATAACGGGCGGGGTGTTTAACGGGAGGGGTTTAACGGGAGGGGTTTAACGGGAGGGGTTTAACGGGAGGGGTGTATAACGGGAGGGGTGTATAACGGGAGGGGTGTTTAACGGGATGGGTGTTTAACGGGAGGGGTTTAACGGGAGGGGTGTATAACGGGAGGGGTGTATAACGGGCGGGGTGTTTAACGGGAGGGGTGTTTAACGGGCGGTGTTTAACGGGAGGGGTGTATAACGGGAGGGGTGTTTAACGGGAGGGGTGTATAACGGGAGGGGTTTAACGGGAGGGGTGTATAACGGGAGGGGTTTAACGGGAGGGGTGTATAACGGGAGGGGTGTATAACGGGAGGGGTTTAACGGGAGGGGTGTATAACGGGAGGGGTGTTTAACGGGAGGGGTGTATAACGGGAGGGGTGTATAACGGGAGGGGTTTAACGGGAGGGGTGTATAACGGGAGGGGTGTATAACGGGAGGGGTATTTAACGGGAGGGGTGTTTAACGGGAGGGGTGTATAACGGGAGGGGTGTATAACGGGCGGGGTGTTTAACGGGAGGGGTGTTTAACGGGAGGGGTGTTTAACGGGAGGGGTGTTTAACGGGAGGGGTGTTTAACGGGCGGGGTGTTTAACGGGAGGGGTGTTTAACGGGAGGGGTGTTTAACGGGAGGGGTGTTTAACGGGAGGGGTGTTTAACGGGAGGGGTGTATAACGGGAGGGGTGTTTAACGGGAGGGGTGTTTAACGGGAGGGGTGTATAACGGGAGGGGTTTTTAACGGGAGGGGTTTAACGGGAGGGGTTTAACGGGAGGGGTTTAACGGGAGGGGTTTAACGGGAGGGGTGTATAACGGGAGGGGTGTTTAACGGGAGGGGTGTTTAACGGGAGGGGTGTATAACGGGAGGGGTGTTTAACGGGAGGGGTGTTTAACGGGAGGGTTGTATAACGGGAGGGGTTTAACGGGCGGGGTGTATAACGGGAGGGGTTTAACGGGACGGGTGTTTAACGGGAGGGGTGTATAACGGGCGGGGTGTATAATGGGAGGGGTTTAACGGGAGGGGTGTATAACGGGAGGTGTTTTACCGGCGGGGTGTTTAACGGGAGGGGTGTTTACGGGCGGGGTGTTTAACGGGCGGGGGTGTTTACGGGAGGGGTGTTTAACGGGAGGGTGTTTTTTAAACGGGAGGGGTGTTTAACGGGCGGGGTTTAACGGGAGGGGTGTATAACGGGCGGTGTTTAACGGGAGGGGTGTTTAACGGCTGGTGTGTTTAACAGGAGGGGTGTTTAACGGGAGGGGAGTTTAATGAGAGGGGTTTAACGGGAGGGGTGTTTAACGGGAGCGTGTATAACGGGAGGGGTTTAACGGGAGGGGTGTATAACGGGAGGGGTGTTTAACGAGAGGGGTTTAACGGGAGGGGTGTTTAACGGGAGGGGTGTTTAACGAGAGGGGTTTAACGGGAGGGGTGTTTAACGGGAGGGGTGTTTAATGGGCGGGGTGTTTAACGGGAGGGGTGTTTAACGGGCGGGGTGTTTAACGGGCGGGGTGTTTAACGGGAGGGGTGTTTAACGGGCGGGGTGTATAACGCGAGGGGTGTTTAATGGGAGGGGTGTTTAACGGGCGGGGTGTTTAACGGGAGGGGTGTTTAACGGGCGGGGTGTTTAACGGGCGGGGTGTTTAACGGGAGGGGTGTTTAACGGGAGGGGTGTTTAACGGTTGGGATGTATAACGGGCGGGGTTTAACGGGAGGGGTGTATAACGGGCGGTGTTTAACGGGAGGGGTGTATAACGGGCGGTGTTTAACGGGAGAGTTGTTTAACGGGAGGGGTGTATAACGGGAGGGGTGTTTAACGGGAGGGGTTTAACGGGAGGGGTGTTTAACGGGAGGGGTGTATAACGGGAGGGGTTTAACGGGAGGGGTGTATAACTGGAGGGGTGTTTAACGGGAGGGATGTATAACGGGCGGGGTTTAACGGGAGGGGTGTATAACGGGCGGTGTTTAACGGGAGGTGTGTATAACGGGCGGTGTTTAACGGGAGAGTTGTTTAACGGGAGGGGTGTATAACGGGAGGGGTGTATAACGGGAGGGATGTATAACGGGAGGGGTGTTTAATGGGAGGGGTGTTTAACAGGCGGGATGTTTAACGGGAGGGGTGTTTAATGGGAGATGTTTTTAACGGGAGCGGTGTTTAACGGGAGGGGTGTTTAACGGGAGGGGTGTTTAACGGGCTGGGTTTAACGGGGGGGTGTTTAACGGGAGGGGTGTATAACGGGCGGTGTTTAACGGGAGGGGTGTATAACGGGCGGTGTTTAACGGGAGAGTTGTTTAACGGGAGGGGTGTATAACGGGAGGGTTGTTTAACGGGAGGGGTGTTTAACGGGCGGGGTGTTTAACGGGAGGGGTTTAACGGGAGAGTTGTTTAACGGGAGGGGTGTATAACGGGCGGTGTTTAACGGGAGAGTTGTTTAACGGGAGGGATGTATAACGGGCGGTGTTTAACGGTGGAGTTGTTTAACGGGAGGGGTGTATAACGGGCGGTGTTTAACGAGAGGGGTTTAACGGGAGGGGTGTTTAATGGGAGGGGTGTTTAACGAGAGGGGTTTAACGGGAGGGGTGTTTAACGGGCGGGGTGTTTAACGGGAGGGGTGTTTAACGGGAGGGGTTTAACGGGAGGGGTGTATAACGGGAGGGGTGTTTAATGGGCGGGGTGTTTAACGGGAGGGGTGTTTAACGGGAGGGGTGTATAACGGGAGGGGTGTTTAACGGGAGGGGTTTAACGGGAGGGGTGTTTAACGGGAGGGGTGTTTAACGGGAGGGGTGTATAACGGGAGGGGTGTATAACGGGAGGGGTTTAACGGGTGGGGTGTTTAACGGGAGGGGTGTTTAACGGGAGGGGTGTTTAATGGGCGGGGTGTTTAACGGGAGGGGTGTATAACGGGAGGGGTGTATAACGGGAGGGGTTTAACGGGAGGGGTGTTTAACGGGAGGGGTGTTTAACGGGAGGGGTTTAACGGGAGGGGTGTTTAATGGGCGGGGTGTTTAATGGGAGGGGTGTTTAACGGGAGGGGTGTATAACGGGAGGAGTGTATAATGGGAGGGGTGTATAACGGGAGGGGTGTTTAACGGGAGGGGTGTATAACGGGAGGTGTTTAATGGGCGGGTCGTATAACGGGCGGTGTTTAACGGGAGGGGTGTATAATGTGCGGCCACCTGATCCCATCAGCTTCCTGCCTTGCGAGTAAGGAAAAAATTATCTCCATACGTTTCATTTTATCTTTCGTGGAAATTCCGATTTAAAAAATGATTGGGGAAATCCCAGACACTTCCCTTTTCAGAATTCACTGTGTTTCCTGGTAGCTCAAGGCCAAAAATAACACTTCGGCCCACATGTCTGCTTCTCACTGTCACAGAGTTCACACAGTGGATGGGATTAGATCATCATTCAGTCCTTCAAAGCTTCCTTGTGATTTAAACAGAACCACTGCGTTCATAGATCCAGTTTAAATGAATTCTTGTTCCCTGTGTCAGCCATGGCTCAGTGGTAGCTCTCTCACCTCTGAGTCAGGGGTTTGTGGATCCCGCTCCACAGACTTGATCACATAATCTAGGCGAACACTTCAGTGCAGTACAGAGGGATCTATGAACAGTGGTTCTTTTTAAATCACAAGGAAGACTTGAAGGACTGAACTAATCTAATCCCGTCCACCCTTTGAACTCTGTGACAGGGAGAAGCAGACATGTGGGCCGAAGTGTTATTTTTCTCCTTGACTTACCAGGAAACAAAGTGAATTCTGGAAAGGGCGGTGTCCGGGATTACGGGAAGGTAGCACAGTGGTTATGTTACTGGACTAATAATCCAGAGGCCTGGACTAATGATCCAGAGACACAAGTTCAAATCCCACAACGGCAGCTGGGGAATTTAAATTCAGTTAATTAAATAAATCTGGAATAAAAAGCTAGTATCAGTAATGGTGACCATGAAACTATCGGATTGTCGTAAAAACCCACCAGGTTCACTAATGTCCTTTAGGGAAGGAAATCTGCCGTCCTTGCCTGGTCTGGCCTATCTGTGACTCCAGACCCACAGCAATGTGATTGTCTCTTAACTGCCCTCTGAAATGGCCGAGCAAGTCACTCAGTTGTAAAAAACTGCTATGAAAAACAATAAGAATAAAACCGGATGAACCACCCGGCATCGACCTCAGCACCGGCTACAGACACGACAACGGCACACCCAGCCCAGTCGACCCTGCAAAGACCTCCTCACCAATATCTGGAGACTTGTGCCAAAATTGGGAGAGCTGTCCCACAGACTAGTCAAGCAACAGCCTGACATAGTCATACTCACAGAATCATACCTTTCAGCTAATGTCCCGAACTCCTCCATCACCATCCCTGGGTATGTCCTGTCCCACCGGCAGGACAGACCCACCAGGGGTGGTGGCACAGTGGTATACAGTCGGGAAGGAGTGGTCCTGGGAGTCCTCAACATTGACTCCGGACCCCATGAAGTCTCATGGCTTCAGGTCAAGCATGGGCAAGGAAATCTCCTGCTGATTACCATCTACCGCCCTCCCTCAGCTGATGAATCAGTACTCCTCCTTGTTGAACACCACTTGGAAGAAGCACTGAGAGTAGTAAGGGCACAGAATGTACTCTGGGTGGGTGACTTCAATGTCTATCACCAAGAGTGTCTCGGTAGCACCACTACTGACCGAGCTGGCCAAGTCCTGAAGGACATAACTGCCAGTCTGCGCCTGCGACAGGTGATGAAAGAACCAACATGAGGGAAAAACCTACTTGAGCTCGTCCTCACCAATCTACCTGTCGCAGATACATTTGTCCCTGACAGCATTGGTAGCAGTGACCACCGCACAGTCATTGTGGAGACGAAGTCTCGTCTTCACACTGAGGACACCCTCCATCGTGTTGTGTGGCACTACCACCGTGCTAAATGGGATAGATTCAGAACAGATCTAGCAGCTCAAAACTGGGCATCCATGAGGCGCTGTGGGCCATCAGCAGCAGCAGAATTGTATTCCACCACAATCTGTAACCTCATGGCCCAGCATATCCCTCACTCTACCATTACCATCAAGCCAGGGGACCAACCCTGGTTCAATAAGGAGTGTAGAAGAGCATGCCAGGAGCAGCACCAGGCGTACCTAAAAATGAGGTGCCAACCTGGGGAAGCTGCAACACAGGACTACATGCATGCCAAAAAGCGGAAGCAGCATGCTATAGACAGAGCTAAGCGATCCCACAATCAACGAATCAGATCAAAGCTCTGCATTCCTGCTACATCCAGTTGTGAATGGTGGTGGACCATTAAACAACTAATGGGAGGAGGAGGCACCATAAATATCCCCATCCTCAATGATGGTGGAGCCCAGCACATGAGTGCAAAAGACAAGGCTGAAGCGTTTGCAACCATCTTCAGCCAGAAGTGCCGAGTGGATGATCCATCCCGGCCTCCTCCTGAGTTCCCCACCATCACAGAAGCCAGTCTTCAGCCAATTCGATTCACTCCATGTGATATCAAGAAACGGCTGAGCGCACTGGATTCAGCAAAGGCTGTGGGCCCCGACAACATCCCGGCTGTCGTGCTGAAGACTTGTGCTCCAGAACTAGCCTCGCCTCTAGCCAAGCTGTTCCAGTACAGTTATAACACTGGCATCTATCCAACAATGTGGAAAACTGCCCAGGTAAGTCCGGTCCACAAAAAGCAGGACTTGGCCAATTACCACCCCCATTAGTCTACTCTCAATCATCAGCAAAGTGATGGAAGGTGTCATCAACAGTGCTATCAAGCGGCACTTACTCACCAATAACCTGCTCACTGATGCCCAGTTTGAGTTCCACCAGGACCACTCGGCTCCAGACCTCATTACAGCCTTGGTCCAAACATGGACAAAGGAGCTGAATTCCAGAGGTGAGGTGAGAGTGACTGCCCTTTCATCAAGGCAGCATTTGACCGAGTATGGCATCAAGGAGCCCTAGTAAAACTGAAGTCAATGGGAATCAGGGGGAAAACTCTCCACTGGCTGGAATCATACCTAGCACAAAGGAAGATAGTTCTGGTGGTTGGAGGTCAATCATCACAGCACCAGGACATCGCTGCAGGAGTTCCTCAGGGCAGTGTCCTAGGCCCAACCATCTTCAGCTGCTTCATCAATGACCTTCCCTACAACATAAGGTCAGAAATGGGGATGTTCGCTGATGACTGCACAGTGTTCAGCGCCATTCACAACGCCTCAGATAATGAAGCAGTCTATGCCCGCATGCAGCAAGACCTGGACGACATTCAGGCTTGAGCTGATAAGTGGCAGGTAACCTTAGTGCCAGGCAATGACTATCTCCAACAATCGAGCGTCTAACCACCGCCCCTTGACATTCAACGGCATTACCATCGCTGAATCCCCCACCATCAATATCCTGGGGGTCACCATTGACCAGAAACTTAACTGGACCAGCCACATAAATACTGTGGCAACAAGAGCAGGTCAGAGGCTAGGTATTCTGTGGAGAGTGTCACACCTCCTGATTCCCCAAATCCTTTCCACCATCTACAAGGCACAAGTCAGGAGTGTGATGGAATACTCTCCACTTGCCTGGATGAGTGCAGCTCCATCAACACTCAAGAAGCTTGACACCATCCAAGACAAAGCAGCCCGCTTGATCGACACCCCATCCACCACCTTAAACATTCACTCCCTCCACCACCGGCGTACCGTGGCTGCAATGTGTACCATCTGCAAGATGCACTGCAGCAACTCGCCAAGGCTTCTTTGGCAGCACCTCTCAAACCCGCGAACTCTACCATCTAGAAGGACAAGTGCAGCAGGCGCATGGGAACACCACCACCTCCAGGTTCCCCTTCAAGTCACACACCATCCTGACTTGGAAGTATATCGCCGTTCCTTCATCGTCGCTGGGTCAAAATCCTGGAACTCCCTCCCTAACAGCACTGTGGGAGTACCTTCACCACACGGACTGCAGCGGTTCAAAAAGGCGGCTCACCACCACCTTCTCAAGGGCAGTTAGGGATGGGCAATAAATGCTGACCTTGCCAGCGACGCCCACATCCCAGGAACAAATTTTTAAAAAGTACAGAAGGAGTGCTGCACTGTCGGAGGTGCTGTCATTTGGATGAGACTTTAAACCAAGGCCCCGTCTGCTCTCTCAGGTGGATGTAAAAGATCCCATGGCACTATTTCAAGAAGAGCTGGGGAGTTTTACTGGAATTCCTGGTCAACATTTATCCTTCAACTGATACCACTAAAAAAGCAGATAACCTGGTCATTATCACATTGCTGTTTGTGGGAGCTTGCTGTGCGCAAATTGGCTGCCACGTTTCCTACATTACAACAGTGACTGCACTTCAAAAGTAATTCATTGGCTGTAAAGTGCTTTGGGACGTCTTGAGGTCGTGAAAGGCGCTATATAAATGCAAGTCTTTCTTTTCTTCAGTATTTGATTTGTCTAAAAGAACACCTAAAACAGTGGGGTTGATTTTAACTCTGGGCTCGTTCGGGGCTGGTTGGGGGGCAGGGAAACACCTGCAGAGAGTTCAGCGTCCGTCCTCGGCCAGTTTAACTCCTGGGCCTCATTTGAATTATCCATCACTGTCTCCCGCCTGAAAATGGCGGGAGTGACGTCAGGGCTGACAGGTGGGAGCAGAAATTGGGATGGGAGCCTGAGAGCGCTGGGAATATAAATATAAGATAATCACTAATAAATCCAATAGGGAATTCTGGAGGAACTTCTTTCCCCAGAGAGTGGTGAGAATGTGGAACTTGCAACCACAGTTGAGGCAAATAGCATAGATGCATTTCAGGGGAAGCGAGAAAAGCACATGAGGGAGAAAGGAATAAGGGATATGTTGCTGAGGTTCGATAAAGAGGGGTGGAAGGAGACTCATGTGAAGCAGAAACACCGGCATGGACCTGTTGGGTCGAATGGCCTGTTATTGTGCTGTAAATAGTTTGTAATACTTTGAATGGTTCCCAGCACAAAGTTAGTGCTGGGTTGGGGGTGGAGGGAGGGGTGAGGCAAGGATGGGGCTGGGGAGGCCAAAGAACTCCTTGAGTAACCTTGGGGGAGCACTCCTGCCCTTTGAAAAGGTCATTGAATTCCTCACCGTGGCCTCTTCAGTGCCTCCTGTGATGGTGTAGCTGTTGGTGTTGGCCCAACGCGAGCCTCCTGATTGTGTTGCGCACTGATGACATCATCAGGCCACGACTTGAGTGTAAAGTAGGCCCCCGCCTGCCTGTTTTGAGGTAAGTTACGATGGTGGGAGGGGCAGGAACACATTGAGAATGTAGCACAAACTCCCCACCATCTTAACCTCACGCCTACACCGTTCCCACAGGATGGGTATTAAAATCGATACCAGTATATCACTTTCACATTTCGCCATACAGACACCCAAACAATACTTCCATTTTCTTCATTCCCTCTGAATCTGGGAACGGATCACTCGTCCTCTATAGAACCCGCCTGATTCCGATTGCAAAGGAATGTAAATCGAGCAGGTTTCCCAATGGGCGGGTGATCCGCTCACTCAGGCTATCAGCCCCAGTGGTGAAGTTGAAAAGTCATCCCCCATAGTTTCACAAGAAGGATTAACCGTGATATTTATTTACAAAGAGAGCACAAATATATCGCCCAACAAACTTGTTCGTGCTGATGGTGCCCTCTTCAAGAAGTTACATGGCGTGTTTTTGATGTATTAAAAGAGTTAAACTCATGGGTAACAGCAGCCAGCTTTTTCCGAAAAGCTTGATCAAAGAAACTTTGAACAACCTTGGTGTAAAAGGTGAACAGAACTAATGGATTCTACAGGGAAAACAGAAGATATTTTTGTCTCCTTTATTTATGAATGATTGGATTATTGAGCCCTTTATGGAGTCTGTCCCATTGATCTAGTGCATGTCCATTTATTGTACATCTTGACTGGTTTCAATATCAGCTCTTCTGTTTAATGTGAAGAAAGGGATCTAAAGCCAGTCTGCTCAAATCTGCTATTCAAAGTGTCACAAGTGTTGACATCTGCATTCTTGGCTGGATTTTTTTTTTAAGTTTCTGAAATTACAAACAAATAAACCCTTTATTCTGCCATGTATCATTCAGCAAGCATTGCAAGAGCAAAGTACTGAACTTTGTGTTGATCTGATATTGGAACATAAGTTTCTGGCTTGGGTGAGCTCGAGTATTACCTTCCGATGGTGCAAAAATCAAGCGTCAATTGCAACTCACAACAACTACCCTTAGTTGAATCACAATACACTTCAAAATGCTGCAAAATGCACCCAAAAAAGTGTCAAAAATCTAATTTTCCTGAAGAGGCAATACAGACCCTTCCCCAAAAATAAATTTTACACCGTCAGAACTGGCTTTCCCCTTCAAAAATCTCCAAATCCAGCGTCTGTGGAAATTACCCTGTTGAGTTCTTCAGTCCCCCCACATAATACAACTGATGGAACGTTGGGTACAGCTACAGCTGGGGTAATAACAAGTCCACGTCCCATTCCACTCCCATTATAACTGCTTCTTTTTATAAACCTTATGAAAGGCCATTGGATTTCAGTTTTCACAGAAAAGCAAACTGAACTGCTGAATTGTGCATAAGTGAGAGAAGCTGCTGTTACCATTAAGCAGCAACTGCCCGAGTGTGGTACGAAGGAGCCCGAGTAAACTGGGAGTCAAATGGAAAACATTCCAGTGGCTGGGGTGATGCCCCAAGTTACAAAGGAAAATGGTTGTGGCTGTCAGTGCCCAGTCATCTCAGCCCCAGGACATCGCTGCAGGAGTTACGCAGGGAAAAGTCCTAGGCCCAACCATTTTCAACCACTTCATCAATGACCTTCCCTCCATCATAATGACAGGAGTGTGGCTTTTCACTGATGACTGCACAGTGTTCAGTTCCATTCATAATTACTCTGACAATGAAGCGCCCCCAAACCAGCTGACAGCAGGATCTGGATATCATCCCGGCTTGGGCTGGCAAATGGCAGGCAACATAAGTGCCAGATAATGACCATATTCAGCAAGAGAAAGTCCAGCCACCTCCCACTGACATTCAGTGGCACTACCGTCGCCAAGTCCCCCACCATCAACATCCTGGAGGGTCACCATTCACTAGAAGCTGAACTGGACCAGCCAAATAAACACTCGGTATTGAGCGGGTCAGAGGCTGGGTACTTGCAATGAGTGTCTCACCTCCTGACCTCTCAAAGCCTCTCCGCCACGTACAAGACTCAAGTCAAGAATGTTGTGCAAAACTCACAGCTGGATTGGTGCAGCCCCAACAACACTCAAGAAGCTCAACACCATCCAGGACAAAGCAGTTCACTTGTTTGCTGCCCCGGCCACTGGACTCAATAGCCACCCCCTCCACCAGCGGCGCAATGTGGCTGCAGTGTGTACAACATTCAGGCTTGGGCTGATAAGTGGCAGGTAACATTCGCTCCACACAAGTGCCAGGCAATGACTATCGCCAACAAGCGAGAGTCTAACCACTGCCGCTTGACATTCAATGGCATTACCATCGCCGAATCCCCCACCATCAACATCCTGGGGGTCACCATTGACCAGAAACTTAACTGGACCAGCGACATAAATACTGTGGCAACAAGAGCAGGTCAGAGGCTGGGTATTCTGTGGTGAGTGTCTCACTTCTTGACTCCCAAAGCCATTGCACCATCTACAATGCACAAGTAAGGAGTGTGATGGAATTCTCTCCACTTGCCTGGATGAGTGCAGCTCCAACAACACTCAAGAAGCTCGACACCATCCAGGACAAAGCAGCCCGCTTGATTGGCACCCCATCCACCACCTTCAGCATTCACTCCCTCCACCACCGGCGCACCGTGGCTGCAGTGTGTACCATCTACAAAGATGCACTGCAGCAACTCGCCAAGGCTTCTTTGACAGCACCTCCCAAACCCACGAGCTCTACCACCTAGAAGGACAAGGGCAGCAGGCGCATGGGAACACCACCACCTGCAAGTTCCCCTCCAAGTCACACACTATCCTGACTTGGAAGTATATCGCCGATCCTTCATCATCGCTGGGTCAAAATCCTGGAACTCTCTCCCTAACAGCACTGTGGGAGTACCTTCACCACATGGACTGCAGTGGTTCAAGGCGGCTCACCACCACCTTCTCAAGGGCAACTAGGGATGGGCAATAAATGCTGGCCTTGCCAGTGACGCCCACATCCCAGGAACAAATTTTTAAAAATCTACAAACTGCACTGCAGTGACTCATCAAGGGTACTTTGACAGCACCTCCCACCCTACCACTGAAAAGGAAAAGAGCAACAACGCTATGGAAACACTTTCACCTCCACATTCCCCTCTAAGTCAGACACCATCCTAACTTAGGCATATATCGTTGATCCTTCATTGTCAATGAGTCAATATCCTGGAGCTCGCCACCGAACACCATTATAGGAGGACCATCAACACAATGACTGAATTGGATCAAGAAGAAGGCCCACGACCACCTTCTCAGGGCAACTAGGGATGGGCAATAAATGCCAGCCTTACCAGCGACGCCAACCCCAGAGAACAAAGGAACACAGGCACTAGAACAATTCACCCCGCCTCACCTCCGATTGAAACAACGGAAAGAAACAGGCTTTGTTTGTCTCCACATCTTCAGTCATAATCAAGAGAAACAAAATCATTTGGATTATTCCTGAGGGAATTAGAACTCTGTAGCTCGGCCTCATGGCTCCTTCTCCACTGTCCCATCAAACAATCCCAGGGCAGGTACAGCACGGGTTAGATACAGAGTAAAGCTCCCTCTACACTGTCCCATCAAACACTCCCAGGACAGGTACAGCATGGGTTAGATACAGAGTAAAGCTCCCTCTACACTGTCCCATCAAACACTCCCAGCACAGGTACAGCACGGGTTAGATACAGAGTAAAGCTCCCTCTACACTGTCCCATCAAACACTCCCAGGGCACGTACAGCACGTGTTAGATACAAAGTAAAGCTCCCTCTACACTGTCCCATCAAACACTCCCAGGGTAGGTATAGCATGGGTTAGATACAGAGTAAAGCTCCCTCTACACTGTCCCATCAAACACTCCCAGGACAGGTACAGCACGGGTTAGATACAAAGTAAAGCTCCCTCTACACTGCCCCATCAAACACTCCCAGGGCAGGTACAGCACGGGTTAGATACAGAGTAAAGCTCCCTCTACACTATCCCATCAAACACTCCCAGGACAGGTACAGCACGGGTTAGATACAGAGTAAAGCTCCCTCTACACTGTCCCATCAAACACTCCAGGGCAGGTACAGCACGGGTTAGATACAGGGTAAAGCTCCCTCTATACTGTCCCATCAAACACTCCCAGAACAGGTACAGCACGGGTTAGATACAGAGTAAAGCTCCCTCTGCACTGTCCCATCAAACAATCCCAGGGCAGGTATAGCACGGGTTAGATACAGAGTAAAGCTCCCTCTACACTGTTCCATCAAACACTCCCAGGACAGGTACAGCACGGGTTAGATACAGAGTAAAACTCCCTCTGCACTGTCCCATCAGACACTCCCAGGGCAGGTATAGCACGGGTTAGATACAGAGTAAAGCTCCCTCTACACTGTCCCATCAAACACTCCCAGGACAGGTACAGCACGGGTTAGATACAGAGTAAAGCTCCCTCTACACTGTCCCATCAAACACTCCCAGGACAGGTACAGCACGGATTAGATACAGAGTAAAGCTCCCTCTACACAGTCCTATCAAACACTCCCAGGGCAGGTACAGCATGGGTTAGATACAGTGTAAAGCTCCCTCTACACTGTCCCATCAAACACTCCTGGGCAGGTACAGCACAGGTTAGATACAACAACAACAACAACTTGTATTTATTTAGCGCCTTTAACGTGGTAAAATGTCCCAAGACGCTGCACAGGAGTATTTTAAGACAAAAAATTTGACACCGATCCACATAACAATAAATTAGGGCAGGTGACCAAAAGCTTGGTCAAAGAGGTAGGGTTTAAGGAGCGTCTTAAAGGAGGAAAGAGAGGTAGCGAGGCGGACAGGTTTAGGCAGGGAATTCCAGAGCTTAGGGCCAAGGCAACAGAAGGCACGGCCACCAAAGGTTGAGCGATTATAATCAGGGATGCTCAAGAGGTCAGAATTAGAGGAGCACAGATATCTCGGGGGGTTGTGGGGCTGAAGGAGATTACAGAGATAGGAAGGGGCGAGGCCATGGAGGAATTTGAAAACAAGAATGAGAATTTTGAAATCGAGGCGCTGCTTAACCGGGAACCAATGTAGGCCAGTGAGCACAGGGGTGATGGGCGAACGGGACTTGGTGCGAGTTAGAACACGGGCAGCCGAGTTTTGGATGACCTCAAGTTTACGTAGGGTGGAATGTGGGTGGCCAGCCAAGAGTGCGTTGGAATAGTCAAGTCTAGAGGTAACAAAGGCATGAATGAGGGTTTCAGCAGCGGATGAGCTGAGGAAAGGGCGGAGATGGGCGATGTTACAGAGGTGGAAATAGGCGGTCTTAGTTATGCCATGGATATGTGGTCGGAAGCTCATTTCAGGGTCAAATACGACACCAAGATTACAAACAGTGTGGTTCAGCCTCAGACAGATGTTAGGGAGAGGGATGGAGTCAGTGCCTAGGGAACGGAGTTTGTGGTGGGGATCGAAAACAATGGCTTCGGTCTTCCCAATATTTAATTGGAGAAAATTTTTGCTCATCCAGAACTGTATGTCAGACAAGCAGTCTGACAATTTAGAGACTGTGGAGGGGTCGAGAGAAGAGGTAGTGAGGTAGAGCTGGGTGTCGTCAGCGTACTTGTGGAAAACTACGCTGTGTTTTCAGATGATGTCACCAAGGGGCAACATGTAGATGAGAAATAGGAGGGGGCAAACACTCCCTGGGCAGATACAGCAAGGGTTAGATACAGAGTAAAGCTCCCTCTACACTGTCCCATCAAACACTCCCAGGGCAGGTACAGCACGGGTCAGATACAGAGTAAATCTCCTTCTACACTGTCCCATCAAACACTCCCAGGGCAGGTACAGCACGGGTTAGATACAGAGTAAAGCTCCCTCTACACTGTCCCATCAAACACTCCCAGGGCAGGTACAGCACGGGTCAGATACAGAGTAAATCTCCTTCTACACTGTCCCATCAAACACTCCCAGGGCAGGTACAGCACGGGTTAGATACAGAGTAAAGCTCCCTCTACACTGCCCAGCATACACTCCCAGGGCAGGTACAGCACGGGTTAGATACAGAGTAAAGCTCCCTCTAAACTGTCCCATCAAACACTCCAAGGGCAGGTACAGCACGGGTTAGATACAGAGTAAAGCTCACTCTACACTGTCCCATCAAACACTCCCAGGAAAGGTACAGCACGGGTTAGATACAGAGTAAAGCTCCCTCTACACTGTCCCATCAAACACTCCCAGGACAGGTACAGCACGGGTTAGATACAGAGTAAAGCTCCCTCTACACTGTCCCATCAAACACTCCCAGGGCAGGTACAGCACGGGTCAGATACAGAGTAAATCTCCTTCTACACTGTCCCATCAAACACTCCCAGGGCAGGTACAGCACGGGTTAGATACAGAGTAAAGCTCCCTCTACACTGCCCATCATACACTCCCAGGGCAGGTACAGCACGGGTTAGATACAGAGTAAAGCTCCCTCTACACTGTCCCATCAAACACTCCTGGGCAGGTACAGCATGGGTTAGATACAGTGTAAAGCTCCCTCTACACTGTCCCATCAAACACTCCTGGGCAGGTACAGCACAGGTTAGATACAACAACAACAACAACTTGTATTTATTTAGCGCCTTTAACGTGGTAAAATGTCCCAAGACGCTGCACAGGAGTATTTTAAGACAAAAAATTTGACACCGATCCACATAACGATAAATTAGGGCAGGTGACCAAAAGCTTGGTCAAAGAGGTAGGGTTTAAGGAGCGTCTTAAAGGAGGAAAGAGAGGTAGCGAGGCGGACAGGTTTAGGCAGGGAATTCCAGAGCTTAGGGCCAAGGCAACAGAAGGCACGGCCACCAAAGGTTGAGCGATTATAATCAGGGATGCTTAAGAGAGCAGAATTAGAGGAGCACAGATATCTCGGGGGGTTGTGGGGCTGAAGGAGATTACAGAGATAGGAAGGGGCGAGGCCATGGAGGAATTTGAAAACAAGAATGAGAATTTTGAAATCGAGGCGCTGCTTAACCAGGAGCCAATGTAGGCCAGTGAGCACAGGGGTGATGGGCGAACGGGACTTGGTGCGAGTTAGGACACGGGCAGCCAAGTTTTGGATGACCTCAAGTTTACGTAGGGTGGAATGTGGGAGGCCAGCCAAGAGTGCGTTGGAATAGTCAAGTCTAGAGGTAACAAAGGCATGAATGAGGGTTTCAGCAGCGGATGAGCTGAGGAAAGGGCGGAGATGGGCGATGTTACAGAGGTGGAAATAGGCGGTCTTAGTTATGCCATGGATATGTGGTCGGAAGCTCATTTCAGGGTCAAATACGACACCAAGATTACAAACAGTGTGGTTCAGCCTCAGACAGATGTTAGGGAGAGGGCTGGAGTCAGTGGCTAGGGAACGGAGTTTGTGGTGGGGATCGAAAACAATGGCTTCGGTCTTCCCAATATTTAATTGGAGAAAATTTTTGCTCATCCAGAACTGTATGTCAGACAAGCAGTCTGACAATTTAGAGACCGTGGAGGGGTCGAGAGAAGAGGTAGTGAGGTAGAGCTGGGTGTCGTCAGCGTACTTGTGGAAAATTACGCTGTGTTTTCAGATGATGTCACCAAGGGGCAACATGTAGATGAGAAATAGGAGGGGGCAAACACTCCCTGGGCAGATACAGCAAGGGTTAGATACAGAGTAAAGCTCCCTCTACACTGTCCCATCAAACACTCCCAGGGCAGGTACAGCACGGGTTAGATACAGAGTAAATCTCCTTCTACACTGTCCCATCAAGCACTCCAGGGCAGGTATAGCACGGGTTAGATACAGAATAAAGCTTCCTCTATACTGTCACATCAAACACTGCCAGGGCAGGTACAGCACCCTCTGGGTGAAAACATTTCTCCTCAAATCCCCTCTAAACCTCCGACCAATTGCTTTAAACTTATGCCCCCTGGTTATTGACACTACTCCTAAGAGAAATAGGTCCTTCTAGCCTATCTAGGCCCCTCATAATTTTATATACCTCAATTTGGTCTCCCCTCAGCCTCCTCTGTTCGAAAGAAACACCCCAGCCTATCCAATCTTTCCTCATAGCTAAAATTCCCCAGCCCAGGCAACATCCTCGTAAATCTCCTCTGCACCCCCTCTAGTGCAATCACATCCTTCCTGTAATGTGGTGACCAGAACTGCACGCAGTACTCTAGCTGCGGCCTAACTAGTGTTTTATACAGTTCTAGCATAACCCCCCTGCTCTTGTATTCTATGCCACGGCTAATAAAGGCAAGTATCCCGAATGCCTTCTTAACCACCTCATCTGCCTGTCCTGCTACCTTCAGGGATCTGTGGACGTGCACTCCAATGTCCCTCTGATCTTCTGCACTTCTCAGTGTCCTACCATTTATTGTGTATTCCCTTGCCTTGTTAGCCTTCCCCAAATGCATTACCTCACACTTTACCTCCAGATTGAATTCTATTTGCCACTGTTCTGCCCACCTGACCAGTCCATTGATATCTTCCTGCAGTCTACAGCTTTCTTCTTCATTATCAACCACATGGCCAATTTTTGTATCATCTGCAAACTTTTTAATCATACTTCCTGCATTCAAGTCCAAATCATTGATATATACCACAAAAAGCAAACTACCCAGTACTGAGCCCTGCGAAACCCCATTGGAAACAGCTTTCCAGTCACAAAAACACCCTTCGACTATTACCCTTTGTTTCCTGCCTCTGAGCCAATTTTGGATCCAACATGCCACTTTGCCTTGGATCCCATGGGCTTTTGCTTTCATGGCCAGTCTGCCATGTGGGACCTTGTCAAAAGCCTTGCTAAAATCCATATAGACTACATCAAATGCACTACCCTCATCTACCCTCCTTGTTACCTCCTCAAAAAATTCAATCAAGTTAGTCAGACACGACCTTCCCTTACAAATCCATGCTGACTGTCCCTGATTAATCCGTGTCTTTCTAAATGAAGATTTATCCTATCCCTCAGAATTTTTCCAATAATTTTCCCACCACTGAGGTTAAGCTGACTGGCCTGTAATTACTTGATCAATCCCTTTCTCCCTTTTTAAACAACGGTACCACGTTAGCACACCTCTAGTCCTCTGGCACCACACCTGTAGCCAGAGAGGATTGGAAAATGCTATTTCCTCTCTTACTTCTCTTAACAGTCTGGGATACATTTCATCCGGGCCTGGGGATTTATCCACTTTCAAAGATGCTAAACCCCTTAATGCTTCCTCTTTCACCATGTTTATTTCATCTAATATTTCACACTCCTCCTCCCTGATTGCAATGTCTGCAGCGTCCCTCTCTTTTGTGAAAACAGACGCAAAGTATTCATTTGGAACCATACCCATGTCTTCCGCTTCCACACACAGGTTACCTTTATGGTCCCTAATCGGCCCTATTCTTACTTTATTTATCCTCTTGCTCTTAATGTATTTATGAAACATCTTTGGGTTATCCTTGATTTTACTTGCCAATATTTTTTCATGCCCTCTCTTTGCTTTCCTAATTTCCTTTTAAATTTCACCCCTGCATTTTCTATACTCCTCTCAGCTTTCTGCAGTCCTTGGTATCTGTTATAAGCTTCCCTTTTTTTCTTTATCCTACCCTGTATGCCCCTTGTCATCCAGGGAGCTCTGGATTTGTTAGTCCAACCCTTTTTCTTTAAGGGAACATACTTGCTCTGAACCCTCACTATCTCCTCCTTGAATGCCTCCCACTGCCCTGACACTGATTTACCTTCAAGTTTCTGTCTCCAGTCTACTTTGGCTAAATCACCTCTCAGCTTAGTAAAATTAGCTTTTCCCCAATTGAGAACCTTTATTCCTGTCTATCCATGTCCTTTTCCATAACTACCCTAAATTTAACTGAATTATGCTCACTACCACCAATATGCTCTCCTGCTGATACCCTTTCCACCTGCCCAGCTTCATTCCCTAAAACTAGGTCCAGAACCGCCCCCTCTCTTGTTGGGCTTGCTACGTACTGGCTAAAAAAGTTCTCCTGAATGCATTTTAAGAATTCTGCTCCCTCTATGCCTTTCACACTAATTTTATCCCAGTTAATATTAGGGAAGTTGAAATCCCCTACTATTACTGTCCTATTTTTGCACATCTCAGAAATTTGCCTACATATTTTCTCTTCTATCTCCCTCTGACTGTTCGGAGGTCTGTAGTACACTCCCAGCAGTGTGATTACCCCTTTTTTGTTTTTCAGTTCAACCCATATGGCCTCATTTGATGATCCTTCTAACATATCATCCCTCCTCACAGCTGTAATTGATTCTTTAATCAATATTGCGACCCCCCCTCCTTTTTTATCCTCCTCTCTATCTCGTCTGAAAATCCTGTAACCAGGAATGTTGAGCCGCCACATTCCTGCCCTTCTTTCAGCCATGTCTCAGTAATAGCTATGTCATCATACTCCCACGTGTCTATCTGTGCCCTCAACTCATCTGCTTTATTCCCTAGACTCCATGGGGGAAAAATTTGGTTGCTTTGCGCCTCCCGTTAGCGCCCTCTTAGGGCACTAATGGGGCGCAATGCAACTAGCGCCCGGGCGTGGCGATGTTTGCGCCGCTTGTGAAATTGACCAGACATTTTGCAGCGGCGCTAAACACGTCCCGGTAGCGCCCCAGAACGGATACTGAGTGGCGCCCCCTGCCTTTCCGCCTGCCGCTAGCAACGAGAGGTTGAGGGGAACGTTTTGCAGTCGGAAAGGGACCGAGAGAGCGCTATTTAAAGGCGACCGCTTCCTGCCTTTTTTTGTCGGCGACATCTTTGCACCACACATTCTGAGAGAGAGAGAGAGAGACTTCTGGAGAGATTCAACGCTGTGTGAAGGAGTTTTGGGTACTGAGCAGCACTTTGCAGGTTCATTTTGATTTGATCTTCCTTGCATCGATTTAGAAGAGACTTGGGGGCTGCACTCTGAGCTCTTTCCCTGGGCCTCTCCATTGTTCTTTCCAGCAGATTTGATGTACAGGTCTCTCCAGGCCGAGATTCAAGGCTGCAATGAGCAGGATGTGGATGGAGAGCAAGATCAACCCTACCCTTTAAGAACTGGCCGGCGCCATTGTGTCTGTGTTCCATTGCTGACTGACATCACATGAGCTTCACCAGCGCTCTGAGTTAGCGCCTCGCTCCTCGGCGTTAGCACCTTAAGAGAGGTGTGTAGCGCCTGATTTAGCGCTCCAATCACCTCCAGGAGCAATAGAAGCCAAGTTTGTAGTCGGAGGTGATAATTAGCGGCAGGCGCTAAACTTTGCGCCCGGCCGATAATTGCGCCCCAAACGGGGCGATACCGAATTTCTCCCCTCTTGTGTTGAAGCATACACCATTGAGCACTGCCAAACTCCCTTGTGGTCTATTTTCTAGCCTTTGTTTCCTCTGTCTACCAAACTCGCTCACTAATTTTCTGCCTTCCATTTCCAGCTTTGCATCTCTCCCTTCTGAATCCACTCTCTGGTTCCCACCCCCTGCCAAGCTAGTTTAAACCCTCCCCAACAGCACTAGCAAACCCCGCCGTGAGGATATTGACTCCAGTCCTGTTGAGATGTAACATGTCCGGCTTGTACAGGTCCCACCTCCCCCTATACTATCCTACTATTCCTGTACTCACTAGCACGTGGCATCGGGAGTAATCCGGAGATTACTACCTTTGAGGTCCTGCTTTTTAATCTCTTTCCTAGCTCCCTAAAATCTGCCTGCAGGACCTCATCCCTCTTTCTACCTATGTCGTTGGTACCGATATGGGCAACGACCTCTGGCTGTTCACCCTCCCCCCTCAGAGTGTCCTGCAGCTGCTCAGTGACATCCTTGACCCTGGCACCAGGGAGGCAACATACCATCCTGGAGTCACGTCAGCGGCCGCAGAAACGTCTGTTTGCTCCCCTAACTATTGAATCCCCTATCACTATTGCTCTCCCTCTCCTCTTCCCCCCCCCGCCTGTGTAGCTGAGCCACCCGTGGTGTTGTGGATTTGTCTCTGGCTGCACTCCCCAGAGGAACCATCGCCCTCACCAGTATCCAGAACTGAATACAGGTTAGCGAGCGAGATGCACTCCGGTGACTCCTGCACTACCTGCCTGGTCCTCCTCTTCTGTCTGGCAGTCACCCATTCCCTCTCTGCCTGCACACTCTTAAGCTGTGGGGTGACCACCTCCAGAAACGTGCTATCCATGTAACTCTCAGCCTCGCGGATGCACAGCAGTGACTCCAGCCGCCGCTCAAGCTCCGAAACCCGGAGCTCAAGCTGCTGTAGCTGGCGACACTTCCCGCACATGTGGTCGTCCAGGCCACGAGAAGCGCCCAGGACTTCCCACGTGGCACAGGATGTGCAATTCACGGGACTGAGCTGCCCTGCCATGCCTCTATATAATATACTGTGAACTACCTTGACAGAAATAAACTTAAAAACTTAACAAAAAACACTCACCAGCTACTCACCAATCAGCTCCCCTGCGCTGACGTCACTTTTGAATTCTGACGTCACTCCTGTGTTGAATTCCTCTCGCCGACTCTGTGCCTCTCGCAGGTCCGCCGCTCAGCTCCGGTCCCAGGCCTCCTCTCCGCGCTCCTTTTATCCTCCTCTCGCGGACTCCGTGCCTCTCGCAGGTCCGCCGCTCAGCTCCGGTCCCAGGCCTCCTCTCCGCGCTCCTTTTATCCTCCTCTCACCGACTGTGCCTCTCGCAGGTCCGCCGCTCAGCTCCGGTCCCAGGCCTCCTCTCCGCGCTCCTTTTATCCTCCTCTCGCCGACTGTGCCTCTCGCAGGTCCGCCGCTCAGCTCCGGTCCCAGGCCTCCTCTCCGCGCTCCTTTTATCCTCCTCTCGCCGACTGTGCCTCTCGCAGGTCCGCCGCTCAGCTCCGGTCCCAGGCCTCCTCTCCGCGCTCCTTTTATCCTCCTCTCACCGACTGTGCCTCTCGCAGGTCCGCCGCTCAGCTCCGGTCCCAGGCCTCCTCTCCGCGCTCCTTTTATCCTCCTCTCGCGGACTCCGTGCCTCTCGCAGGTCCGCCGCTCAGCTCCGGTCCCAGGCCTCCTCTCCGCGCTCCTTTTATCCTCCTCTCACCGACTGTGCCTCTCGCAGGTCCGCCGCTCAGCTCCGGTCCCAGGCCTCCTCTCCGCGCTCCTTTTATCCTCCTCTCGCCGACTGTGCCTCTCGCAGGTCCGCCGCACAGCTCCAGAGTAAAGAGTAAAGCTCCCTCTAGGGTCCCCGAACACCTGATCAACGCTTTTCTTTTGTCTCTTTTTCTTGATGATATCTACACTTCAGTCTTTGATAGAGAAATTCCATTTCCCACACCAATCACTCTGTGATGACTCGAGGCGCTTTTGGTGCCCGTTCACGTGGGCTCTGCACAGCCAGCGGTGGAGGAGACTTTTGTCCCATCACCCGGGGCTGGATCTGAAACCAGTCCTCAAGAGCTGATTAGGCCAGTATCATTCCTGTTCTAGTTATATTTTAATTTCTTTTCATTATATATGCGCTTTTCAGGCACATATTGTCAGTGAAAAGGCAAAGAGTTTGAAAGGTGCATTGGATCTTTCCAGGACTTCAGATTCAGATCTAATCATTGCAGAAACCAACAATGTTCAGTCCACTCACATCCTGTAAGTGTGAACAGTGGATTAGTACGAGGGGGTGAGGTGATGAGACTTTCTAGGTGAGGCTTTGTCTCCAGAGGAAGATAGAAAATCAGTGAGCAATCTAGCTCTTGTCACCCCCTAGAGGCTGGTTGCAGAATGGCATAGTAGGTGCTCATGGAAACACTACCTGCCAATAAATAAAGAGATATATAAAAAGAGAGAAAGAACTGAAATGCACACTTAAAAAGTGTAATAAAGAAGGCATTTGGCAAAGTCTGAAGTAAATTCCAAAGTAAGAGGATAAAAAAAGACAATCTCTTGTTCATGGAGACCAATTATAAACCCAGGCGCATGATATTGGCTGCAAGAGTGGGGATTCTGTTCAAAAATGGATCACATCTGAGGTTGAGGCTGTTGGAATTAAGGGCAAATTTGCTGCTGAAAACTGGGTCAGCAATAAGAACTGGAGCGAGCTCCATGTGGGGCAGTGATTAGTGGAGTTTTGTACACAGTTCATCAGTGATTTTGGAGAATATCTCCAGCACGGTGTTAAATATATACAGCTTTGAAAAAGATCTGGACTGGTGACGCAGATAGGTAAAAGAATGACAAATGGAGATAAGTATGCACTGAGTTTCCTGTCCATCGCAAAGACCGCCTGCTTCCACTTGTGTTACATTACCCGCCTGCCTCAGCCCACCAGTTGCTGAAACCCTCATCCCTGCTATTGTTACTTCCAGACTCGCCTATTCTGCTCTCCTGGCCGGCCTCCCTTCCTCCATCCTCCATCCTCCATAAACTCCAGTTCATCCAGAACTCTGCTGCCCGTGTCCTAGCCTGCATCAAGTCCTGTTCACCCATCACAGTATTGCCAACCCCACTGCCTCATAAATCAGGAGAAAAACTCTTAAAAATCATGAGATTTGATACACAAATCATGAGTTCTATTTTTTCCCCTGACCCCTCGCTGACCTTTGCTCCTGGACAGGAAGCACATTCTACGACCTTTGCTCCCAATCTATATTAATGACTTAGATGAAGGGACCAAGTGCAATGTGTCCAAGTTTGCTGACGATACAAAGCTAGGTGGGAAAGTAAGCTGTGAGGTGGACACAAAGAGGCTGCAGAGGGATACAGACAGGTTAAGTGAGTGGGCAATAAGGTGGCAGATGGAGTATAATGTGGGGAAATGTGAGGTTTTTCACTTCACTTTGGTAGGAAGAACAGAAAAATAGAATTTTTTTAAATGGTGAGAAACTCTTAAATGTTGGTGTTCAGAGAGATTTAGGTGTCCTCGTACAGGAAACACAGAAAGCTAGCATGCAGGTACAGCAAATAATTAGGAAGGCAAATGGCATGTTGGCCTTTATTCCAAGGGGGTTGGAATACAAGAGTAAGGAAGTCTTGCTACAATTGTACAGGGCTTTGGTGAGACCACACCTGAAGTATTGTGCACAGTTTTGGTCGCTTTATCTGAGGAAAGACGTACTTGCTTCAGAGGTGGTGCAACAAAGGTTCATTAGATTGATCCCTGGGATGAGATGGCTGTCCTATGAGGAGCGATTGAGTAGATTGGGCCTATATTCTCTGGAGTTTAGAAGAATGAGAGGTGATCTCATTGAAACATATAGGGGGAAAAATTTGGTTGCTTTGCACCTCCCATTAGCGCCCTCTTAGGGCGCTAACGGGGCGCAAAGCAACTAGCGCCCGGGCGTGGCGCCGCCAACGTCTCCCGCGAAATTCAGCGGTAGGTTAGCGGTGGTGGTAACCGTTAGCGCCCCACAGCGCTGCGCCGCCGGCGATGACGTCAACGCCGTGCGCAACGCCCCAACCGCGATCTTCGGTAGCGCCCCCTGACTTACCGCCGGACGCTGTGTCCGACGGGGTCAGGGGAGCCTACCTGCAGCCAGGGCGGCGCTAATTAAAGGCGAGGTGCCGGGCGGCCATTTTTGTTGCTGGCCGCCTGCCAGCACCTGCCTCCATTGCCGTCCCTGACCTCCTGAGTACCACCCCCACCCCCCGCGGAGTGCCGGCTGTGCTCCATGAGCTCGGCCCTTCTCTTGAGTGCCGGGCTCTTTTGCCGGCAATCCGATCCTGTGGGCCCCAGGTCGTGCTGCGCAAGGCCCATCCCCTTTAAGAAGGGGAGGAAGGCCTGCAATACCGCGGCGTGACGTGCTGCAGCACCGCGATATTCCCTCGCAGCACCCCAAGAGGGAGGCGGGGCGCTTCCAGTAGTGCCCTGCTTCCCTCTTGGGGTGCTACCAATGAATTCCGGCCATGGGGGGGGCGCTAATTTTTTCAGGGCGCTAAAAGCAGCGCCCCGGCGAAGTTAGCACCCCAAAGGGGGCGCAACTCAATTTTTCCCCCATAAGATTCTGAGGGGGATTGACAGGGTAGATGCTGAGAGGTTGTTTCCCCTGGCTGGAGAGTCTAGAACTAGGAGGCATAGTCTCAGGATAAGGGGTCGGCCTTTTAAGACTGAGATGAGGAGGAATTTCTTCACTCAGAGGGTTGTGAATCTTTGGAATTCTCTACCCCAGAGGGCTGTGGATGCTGAGTCATTGAGTATATTCAAGGCTGAGATTGATAGATTTTTGGACTCTAAGGGAATCAAGGGATATGGGGATAGTGCAGGAAAGTGGAGTTGAGGTAGAAGATCTGCCATGATCTCATTGAATGGCCGTATGGCCTACTTCTGCTCCTAATTGTTATGTTCTTATGTCCCGAACAGGAAGCGCATTCGTCCGTCACTAACCGACTACTGACATTAGAACATAAGAAAAAGGAGCAGGAGTAGGTGGATCGGTGGCCCCACTGTCTGGTCACTCGCAGGCAGGCCTCACTCTGCTTTTGACCGTTTCTCTTTCCGGAACAGAACCTCCTCCAGCCCTACAACCCTCCGAGATATCTGCGCTCCTCCAATTCTGCCCTCTTGAGCATCCCTGATTATAATCGCTCAACCATTGGTGGCTGTGCCTTCTGTTGCCTAGGCCCTAAGCTCTGGAATTCCCTGCCTAAACCTCTCCACTTCGCTACCTCTCTTTCCTCCTTCAAGATGTTCCTTAAAACCTTCCTCTTTGGCAAAGCTTTTGGTCACCTGCCCTAATATCTTCTTACGATAGCAAAATACTGCGGATGCTGGAAAATTGAAACAACAACAGAAAACGCTGGAAAAACTCAGCAGGCCAGGCACCATCCGTGGAGAGAGAAACAGAGTTAACGTTTCAGGTCGAAACCCTTCGTCAGAACTGAGAAAAAAGCAGGAAATGAAACGGATAAAAAAGCAAGTGGGAGGCTGGGGGGAGGAATAAAAGAACAAAAGGGGTGGTCTATGGTAAGTAGAGACATTAAGAGATGCTCAAGGCAAGACGCGATGGTAATGGGACAGGTTAAGAAACAAAAGGTGGCTCAGAAGTGTGAAGTGTGAAATGCTGGCAGAATGAGAGACAGCTGCCGTGGGGGGAGAGAGAGAGAAAAAAGGGAAAAGGCACCAACCAAAAGGGTGGATAAAATGTATACATATATATTTATATGTGGTAGGGGTCGAGTATATATATATATATATATATATATATATACACATTTTATCCACCCTTTTGGTTGGTGCCTTTTCCCTTTTTTCTCTCTCCCCCCCCCACGGCAGCTGTCTCTCATTCTGCCAGCATTTCACACTTCACACTTCTGAGCCACCTTTTGTTTCTTAACCTGTCCTAGAGTCATAGGGGTAAAAATTGAGTCGCGCCCCATTTGGGGCGCTAACCTCGCCGGGGCGCGACTTTTAGCGCCCCGAAAAAATTAGCGGCCCCGCGCCGGAACTTCAGTGGTTGCGCCCCAAGAGGGAAGCGGGGCGCCAGTGGAAGCACCCCGCATCCCTCTTGGGGCGCTGCGAGTGAATATCCTGGCGCTACGTGCCGCAGCGCCACGCGCTGCGGCACGTCGCGCCGCGGTATTGCAGGCCTTCCTCCCCTTCTTAAAGGGGAGGGACCCTGCGCAGCGCGAACCGGGGCCCAGCTGGGCCCCCAGGGATCGGGAGTGCCGGCAAAAGAGCCCGGCACTCAAGAGAAGTGCCGGGCTCTTGGAGCGCAGCCGGCACTTCACGGTGGGGGGGCTTCACGGGGGCCGGGGACAGCAACGGGGGCAGGTGCTGGCAGGCGGCCAGCAACAATAATCGCCGCCTGCCACCTCCCCTTTAAATATCGCCGCCCCGGCCGCACGTACGCCTCCCTGAACCCGTCGGACATAGCGTCTGGCGGTAAATCAGGGGGCGCGACTGAAGATCACGGCCGGGGCGCGAGCGGGGTGCTGCGCACGGCGATGATGTCATCGCCGGCGGCGCAGCGCCACAGGGCGCTACCGGCTGCCGCCGCCGCTAACCTCCCACTAAATTTTTCGGGAGGCGTGGGCGGCGCTGCGCCCGGGTGTTAGCAGCTTTACGCCCCATTAGCGCCCTCTTAAGGCACTAACGGGAGGCGCAAGCAGCTGAATTTTTCCCCCATAGAGTTATACAGCACGGATAGAGGCCCTTCGGCCCATCGTGTCCGCGCCGGCCCTCAAGCCCTGTCTAATCTAATCCCATATTCCAGCATTTGGTCCGTAGCCCTGTATGCTATGGCATTTCAAGTGCTCATCCAAATGCTTCTTGAATGTTGTGAGGGTTCCTGCCTCCACAACCCTTTCAGGCAGTGAGTTCCAGACTCCAACCACCCTCTGGGTGAAAAAGTTCTTTCTCAAATCCCTTCTAAACCTTCCGCCCTTTACCTTGAATCTATGCCCCCTTGTTATAGACCCCTCTACTAAGGGAAAAAGCTCCTTAGTATCCATCCTATCTATGCCCCTCATAATTTTGTACACCTCAATCATGTCCCCCCTCAGCCTCCTCTGCTCCAAGGAAAACAAACCCAATCTGCCCAGTCTCTCTTCATAGCTGAAGCACTCCAGCCCGGGTAACATTCTGGTGAATCTCCTCTGCACCCTCTCCAAAGCGATCACATCCTTCCTGTAGTGTGGCGACCAGAACTGCACACAGTATTCCAGATGTGGCCTAACCAGTGTTTTATACAGCTCCATCAAAACCTCCTTGCTCTTATATTCGATGCCTCGGCTAATGAAGGCAAGTATCCCATATGCCTTTTTTACCACCTTATCCACCTGTTCCGCCGCCTTCAGGGATCTGTGTACTTGCACACCAAGATCCCTCTGACCCTCCGTCTTGCCTAGGGTCTTACCCTTCATTGTGTATTCCCTTGCCTTGTTAGTCCCTCCAAAGTGCATCACCTCGTACTTTTCCGGATTAAATTCCATTTGCCACTGTTCCGCCCATCTGACCAACCCATCTATATCGTCCTGCAGACTGAAGCTACCCTCCTCGCTATTTACCACCCTACCAATTTTTGTATCATCCGCGAACTTACTGATCATACCTTTTACATTCATATCCAAGTCGTTAATGTAGACCACAAACAGCAAGGGACCCAGCACCGATCCCTATGGTACCCCACTGGCCACAGGTTTCCAGTCACAAAAACAACCTTCGACCATCACCCTCTGCCTTCTGCCACTGAGCCAGTTTTGTATCCAATGTGCCAAGGCACCCTGGATTTCATGGGCTCTTACCTTCTTGACCAGTCTCCTGTGCGGGACTTTATCGAAGGCCTTACTGAAATCCATGTATACCACATCCACTGCGTTACCCTCATCCACACACCGAGTCACCCCCTCAAAAAATTCAATTAAATTAGTCAGACATGATCTTCCCTTGACAAAGCCATGTTGGCTAACCCTGATTAATCCTTGCCTCTCCAAGTGGAGACTGATTTTGTCCCTCAGAATTTTTTCCAATAATTTTCCTACCACTGATGTTAGGCTCACTGGCCTGTAGTTCCCCGGTTTTTCCCTACTCCCTTTCTTGAATAATGGTACTACATTAGCGGTTCTCCAGTCCTCTGGCACATCCCCTGTGGCCAGAGAGGTTCTGAATATATGTGTTAGAGCCCCCGCAATCTCCTCCTTTGCCTCACACAGCAGCCTGGGATACATTTCGTCTGGACCTGGGGATTTATCCATTTTTAGACCTGCTAAAACCGCCAATACCTCCTCCCTCTCGATGTTAAAATGTTTGAGTATATCACAGTCCCCCTGCCCTAATTTTATGTCTGCATCGTCCTTCTCCATAGTGAAAACAGATGCAAAAAATTCATTTAGAACCCCACCTACATCTTCCGGCTCCACACAGATTGCCACTTTTGTCCCTAATGGGCCCTATTTTTTCCCTAGTTATCCTCTTACCCTTAATATACTTATAAAACATCTTAGGATTTTCCTTTATTTTGCTCGCCAGTGTTATTTCATGGCCCCTCTTTGATCTCCTAATTTCTTTTTTAAGTATCCCCCTGCACTTTTTGTACTCCTCTAGTGCTTCCTCCGTCTTTAGCATTTTGTATCTGCCAAAAGCCCTCCTTTTTTTCCTGATCCATTCTCGTATATCCCCTGACATCCAAGGTTCCCTGCGGTTTTTGGAACCACCCTTGACCTTTACGGGAACATGCTGCCATTGTATGATCTCAATCTCCCTTCTGAAAGAATCCCATTGCTCCGATGCGGATTTTCCTACAAGCAGCTGATCCCAGTCCCTTTTGGCCAGATCCTGCCTTATCCTATTAAAATCGGCCTTCCCCCAATTTAGAACCTTTATTTCCGGCCCATCCCTGTCCTTTTCCATGACCACCTTAAATCTCACCGTATTATGGTCACTGTCACCAAAGTGCTCACCTACTAGCACTTCTTCCACTTGGCCGGCCACATTCCCTAGAATTAGGTCCAGTACTGCCCCCTCTCTTGTAGGACTTTCTACATGCTGGCTCAAAAAGCTCTCCTGGATGCACTTTAAGAATTTTGAACCCTCTAAGCCTTTCACACTCTGACTATCCCAGTTAATATTGGGGAAGTTGAAATCCCCCATTATTATCCTATTATTTGCACATTTCTCTGAGATTTGCCTACATATCTGTTCCTCTATCTCCCCCTGACTGTTTGGGGGCCTATAGTACGCTCCCAGCAAAGTGCTTGCCCCCTTTTTGTTTTTAAGCTCCACCCATATAGCCTCATTGGAGGAACCTGCTAATATATCATCCCTCCTTATGGCAGTAATTGATTCCTTAATTAATATTGCGCCACCCCCTCCTCTTATACCTTCCCCTCTGTCTCGCCTGAAGATTCTGTACCCCGGAATATTGAGCTGCCAATCTTGCCCCTCCCTCAACCATGTCTCCGTGATAGCAACAATATCATACTCCCATGTGTTTATCAACACCTTCAGTTCATTCACCTTATTCGCTCGACTCCTTGCATTAAAATAGATGCCTTCCAGCCTTGCTCTTACATGTTTGCCCTGTCTTCCAAGCTGACTTGTTTTTTTCTCTATATTTGACTGTACATCACCCCCTATTGTAGCTCCACTCTGTATCCCATCCCCCTGCCAAGTTAGTTTAAACCCCCCCCAACAGTGCTAGCAAACCTCCCCGCTTTATCGGGGCTTGTGACTGTGTATTACCATCTCGTCTTGCCTTGAGCATCTCTTAATGTCTCTACTTACCATAGTTATCCCCCCCACCCACCCTCCCCCCAGCCTCCCCCTTGCATTTTTATCTGTTTCATTTCCTGCTCTTTTCTCAGTTCTGACGAAGGGTTTCGACCTGAAACGTTAACTCTGTTTCTCTCTCCACGGATGTTGCCTGGCCTGCTGAGTTTTTCCAGCGTTTTCTGTTGTTGTTTCAATTATCTTCTTATGTGGCTCAGTGTCAAAGTTTAATTGAATCTAAGTAGGACGCCTTTGTTTGTCAGTTCAGAAAGCCATTTACTGGCAAATACAATTGGTAATCAAAAACATGAGTCGTTCTTTGATTTGGCCTGAGATAAGCAGTGACTGAGATTTCCTAGTTGAGGGATAAGGCATGATAAGGTACACTGAAATTAGTACAGGAAGACGATGATGGGTGAAATTTGTCATTCAGAAACAACCTCTGTCTCTCTTTCATCTGCTTTTTCTTGTTTTTGATGTAGGCGCTTTTTTATTTTGCAAATCATAAGCTGTCACCCTCCCCCCCCCCCCCACCTGATTGCAGGATTCGATCACAGCGAGCTCTTCACCCTTGCAAAGGCATTCATCAACTTGTAGACCTCTCACCCTGCCTCCGACTCTGAACCTTTCACTTTAGTGTAATAAGAATTTCTCCTAATTATTTCAGAGGATGCAGCCAAGGGACCACACTGATCATGTCCAAGGATCAATAATTTAGGCTATGACTTTATGGGAGAGCAGAGAGAGAGCTGTGTGCCTGTGAGCTACACAGTCACAAGCCCCGATAAAGCGGCATTGTTAATGGAGCAGTTTCAAGGCTAGTCTCTTCCATTGAAAGAGGTTAATGGGTCCATCAAATAGCTTTTGTGAAAATAATTGCATTGGTGTAATAAGTACAGGTTTGCTTTGTGACTGCAGAGAGGAGATCCTTGACTTTTCTCCTGAATCCAGAAACGCCTAAATTAAAAAATATACACAGTTTACACAAGTCGCGTATATCACCAGTGATGCTTCATTTCACTCCGAAATCGCGTCTCTCGCAATGGAATCGCAAGAGTTGCCAATACTGCCATCACCCCCGTGCTCATTGACTCTCGGTTCTCCCTGTAGGAATATCGTTATGTTTTTACATGATTCTTATTTCTAACAAAGACAGAACAGTAATGTAATCAGGTTTGGTTTAAAGCCTGTCTTTTCCCCTCTATGATGCTGAAAGCACTCATAAGTTTTTAATGATGCGGAGATGCCGGTGTTGGACTGGGTATGGACAAAAATGAGAAGTCGCACAACACCAGGTTATAGTCCAACAGTTTTATTTGAAATCACAAGCTTGTGGTGAGCAGCAGCAGCAGCAGAGTGGTGGTCTCTGTGAGCAGGAAGAGGAGAAGGAGAAGGAGACCAGGCAGCAGGCCACCACCAACAAATCCACAACTGAGGTGCCTGGAGAGAGAGGACAGGAGAGGAGAGAAAAAAGAAGGGAAGGCCAAGGCCATTAACACCAGAGGAGAGGCCTTTCCACACTGCCTCCTCAATTGGCCTCCATTTTAGGAGAGGGAGAGAGGGGAGAAAACACCAACAACCATCATCTGTTTGGAAGGAGGAAGGAAGGAAAGAACAACAGCTACAGGTGGGTGTGATTCTGGTGCACTCTCCCAGAGACTTTGTTTTGTAGGTGGGGGGAGAAAAGAAGAGGGCCGGAACATCTAAGGGGTGTGTGTGTGTGGCTTCTGTAAAACCTAGGCCGCACACACCATATTAAACACCCCTTTCCCATTGCCTGACCTGGGACAGCTGGAGCTGCCTAGGTGAAGTTCCCCAATTAATTATATCCAATTGGGCATCGTTAAGACCTGGTGCAGGACTGAGCCTGGGCATCTCCAGCTATCCCAGGTGAAGACATCTTCTCCCCCCACCAGAAGACCACCACCAAAGACTTGTATTACATCGGAGAGTGCACCCCCCTGCCAAACACCCACCCACCTACCATCCTGAGTGGCGACCCTGCCCTTGCGGCTTCCCTCCTTCCCACCCCCCCTCTCTCTCTCTCTTTGTCTCTTGTCTCTCTCTGCCTCTCTCTCTAAAAGGCACCTCATCTATTTTTAATTAAGTACCCATTGAGCAGAGGGGAGAAGGCCCCTCTCCCAATTCAATCAACTAAAGGGAGAGGTGTGCCTTCAATTTAAGAGCTCCCTCTGCTCGGGGGAAAACTAAAACAAAAAAAAACCAAGGCCATTAACACCTTCAGGCCTGTGACTTGGGGTGAGTGTAGCCCTTAAAGAACCCTCCATTATGGCGAGTACATCTTCGTCGGTGGCGGGGGCAGCGAGGACGTATGCGAGCGTGGCAGCCGCGGCCACGGCCGCAGCCACGAGTCCTCCTGTTACCCCGTCACCTTTTACCCTCCTTACGAGGAAGAATGGGGTCAAGAGCTACACTCACCCCAACATGACTATAGAGGCGTGCGTTAAAGCCATGGCTGGGGTTGTCGGCCCTTCAGCCATCGTCGCCGCCTCTAAAATGTACGGCAAGGCTGTGTTCTTCCTGGGGTCGGAGCGGGCGGTGTCCCTGGCCATCGAGAAGGGGCTCACCGTGGGCGGGACCTTCCTGCCGGTGGACCCCCTTGAGGCCACCGCGCAAAGGATTGTGGTCTCCAACGTCCCGCCCTTTGTTCCGGGTGAGCTCCTCCTCCCCCACCTACGTCAACTGGGGGAGGTGAGGTCGGGGATCACACCCATCCCGCTCGGCTTCCGGGAAGCCAGCCTTCGGCACGTCTTCTCCTTCCGGCGCCAGCTTTTCGTCCGGCTGGCGCGGGAGGAGGACGCGGATGGCGCGTTCACGGTGCTCCACGGGGGGACCGCCCACCGCGTCTTCTGGACCTCGGACGGCGCGCGGTGCTACGCCTGTAAGGAGGTGGGGCACGTCCGCAAAAACTGCCCCGCCTCCAAGGCCGCCACGACACCTGGCGCGGCCGGGGTTGGCGCCGCCGCCCCCCCTCCCCCTGATACTGTCCGCGCGTCGACGGCGACGGATGCGCGGTCGAAATCGGAGGCCAACGCCACCACGGCCTCCGGCGGGGAGGAGGGAGAGCGTCCGGGGGGAAGGAAGGCGCGTAGGAAAAATAAACACATAAGGGCGGATCCCCTCGCGGAGGAAACATCTGAATTGGCCGAACTCACGCCCGAGTATATCGCGGAGTTGGTCGGGACGCATGAGACTGGGGGGGTCCTCGTGCCCGGGCCCGTGACCGCAACCGCCGAGGCGGCTAAATCAAGACCTGCGGCCGGGCTCGGGCCCGAGGGGCCCAAGAAACCCAGTCGTCGGAAGGGGGCAGAGAGGGAGGCCCCAGCAGACATGGAGGCCTCCCCCTCTCCGGGCCCCAACTTGTTAAAAAGAAAGCTCCGCCCCCAGCAGGAGGACTGCGAGGAGGAAGGTCCCTCCGCAAAAGGGGGGCAGTCGCCCGCCGCGGGTGCTGCGCCCCACCCCACCACCGTCATCGTCGCGCGCGATCGGCAGGGGTCGTCTGTCCCTCGGGAGGGTGAGACAGACGAGTCTGTCCGACCTGTGCCTCCCGGGGATGGGGAAGAGACCCTGCCCGTGGGGGGGGGCGCGGAACAACCCGCGGAGGGAAATGTAGTACCGGAACCGTTGCTCCTCGCCGGGTCGGGCGTCCTGGGGACTGGGGCGGGCGAGGCCAAAGAGGCTGAAGCCGAGCCCGCCTTTTATAACCCAGACATCTCCCAGGGACTGCTCGACCTGGTGGAGGAGTGTAGCAATCCCCAGCCTGCTGGGTCGGAGGTTGGTGGCGGGGAGACGGAAAGCCCCCTGACTCCGTCTCTGTTGTTGGCGCCGGACGTGCTGGAGGAATTTGGGATTATTTTCTCCCCGGTTTCTCCGGTCGCCCCGGCGCCTGAGGCGGGGGGGGGCCCCGAACCGCCGCCGCCGCCTCCCGGCCCGGCGCCCCTGAAGGAGCCCAGGGTGGACTCCTCTGCCACCGATCCTGGGGGTGGGATCGTGACGGAGGCGGGGCCGGCCGGTGCGGCCGAGCCGTTCGCTGCACCCCGTGCGACGGACGGGTCGGCCGTCGGTGACGACCTCCCGGAGGAGGACGGGGACTCGGTGTTGGGCAACGAGGACGATTTGGAGTCCATCGGCAGCGAGGTGATGGACGCCCTCGTGCCCTTCACTGACTCTCCCCTCATCCCCGTAGGGGAACTCCGGGATTTTATGGCCGTGAGCCAGGGTCGTCACAAGAAGATCCGGCTGGCCCTCGACAAGTGGTCGGAGCTGACGCTGCTCGTCGTGTCCGTCCGCGCCGCCGTTAAAATCATGGGCGCGGACAAGGACGTTGACCGGCTCGAGCTGCGTCGGCTCAAGACGTTCCACACTGGGCTGCTGAGGGAGTGGCGGTCGTCAGTGACCGCCCTCCCTCCCCTCCGTTAGGTAGAGGTTGCACTATGCTTCTGAGATGAAGATAACCATAGCCAGCCTCAACATCAACGGCAGCAGGGAGGCGCGCCGTAGATTCAATAACTTCTCGGTCCTTCGGGACGGGAAATATGCGGTGTGCTTCCTGCAAGAAACCCACACCGTTCCGGGAGACGAGGCCACGTGGCTCCTGGAGTGGCAAGGAGGGGTCAGCATGAGTCACCTCTCCAACAATTCCTGCGGGGTGGCTGTCTTGCTGGCCCCGCATTTTCAGCCGGAGATCTTGAGGGTCAAGGAGCACGTGCCGGGCCGCTTGCTCCAGGTCACTGTTCGCCTGGGAGGCGTGCCGCTCCATTTAGTGAACGTGTACGCCCCCCGGACCGGTGCGCAGCAAGTGCGCTTCTTCGGAGAAGTGTCCGCTCTTCTGGGCTCCATCGACGTGGGCGAGTGCGTCATCCTCGGGGGGGATTTCAATTGTACCCTCGAGGCGCGGGACCGGTCGGGTCCCCCGCGAAGCCCGGCGGCGATGGAGAAGTTGCGGGACCTGGTCGGGTCCTTCGACTTGGTGGACGTCTGGCGAAATCTCCATCCCGACTCCAGCGCCTTCACGAGCGTGAGGTCTGGAGGAGGAAGGTCCAGAATCGACCGCCTTTACATTTCCCGGGCGTACGTCTCCTGCGTTCCGGCGGCTTCCATGCGGCCGGTGCCGTGCACGGACCACCACCTGGTGTGGGCGGAGCTCGCTCCGCTGCGCGCGCGGGGGGGGTCCGCGTACTGGCATTTTAACAACCTGCTGCTGGAGGACGCGCGGTTCCGGGATTCGTTTCGCCGGTTCTGGGCCGACTGGAGAAGGAAGCGGGGAGGCTTCCCCTCCTTGAGGCTATGGTGGGACGTGGGCAAGGCTCACGTCCGCGTCTTCTGTCAGGAGTACGCGAAGGGGTCGACCAAGAGGCGGGAGGCCCGGGTCGGGCGATTGGAGAAAGAAGTGCTCGACCTGGAGTCCCGTCTCGGTCAAGTCGTCGAGGACCCGGCCCTGCGGAAGGTGTACGAAGAGAAGAAGGGCGCGCTGAAGGACCTGCAGCTGGTCGGGTCCCGAGGCGCGTACGTGAGGTCGCGGATCCAGTTCCTGCGGGACCTGGACCGCGGCTCCCCCTTCTTCTACTCGCTGGAAAAAAGACGGGGGGTCCGTAAGCAGCTCTTGGGGCTGCTGGCCGACGACGGATCTCTGGTCTCGGATCCGGAGGGCATCAGCGCGGAGGCCCGGGCCTATTACGGGGCTCTGTTCTCTTCGGATCCGTCCAGCGAGGATGCGCGCAGAGTTTTGTGGGAGGACCTGCCGAAGGTCGGCCCGGAGGGCGCCGAGAATTTAGAAGCTCCGCTAAGCCTGGCGGAGCTGACCGGCGCCCTGCGCCAGCTCTCGAGGGGCAAGTCCCCGGGGCTGGACGGGCTGACCGTGGAGTTCCACAGGGCGTTCTGGGACGTCTTGGGGGACGACTACGCGCGGGTCCTGGGGGAAAGTCTGGCGACCGGGGAGATGCCCCTCTCTTGGCGCAGGGCGGTCATCGTCCTGCTGCCCAAGAAGGGCGATCTCCGCCTACTTAAGAACTGGCGCCCGGTCTCCCTCCTCAGCACGGACTACAAAATTTTCGCCAGGGCTATGTCTGCTCGCCTTGGCACCGTGCTGGCCCGCATGATCCACCCCGACCAGTCCTACACGGTCCCGGGCCGGAGTATCCACGATAACATCCATCTGGTCCGGGACCTGGTCCACCATTCCCAGAGGGCTGGTCTGTCGGTCGCCTTCCTTTCCCTGGATCAGGAGAAGGCGTTCGACAGGGTGGATCACGAGTATCTTTTCGGGACTCTGCGCGCATTCGGGTTCGGGACGCATTTCGTCGCCCGGATCCGACTTCTGTACGCCGCCGCGGAGTGTCTCATTAAAGTTAACGGGTCTTTGACGGCGCCCCTTCGCTTCGGGAGGGGGGTGCGTCAGGGATGCCCCATGTCCGGTCAGTTATACGCCGTTTGCGTGGAGCCTTTCCTGCGCCTCTTGCGGAAGAGGTTGACGGGACTGGCTCTGCAAGGGCCGGGCGTGGAGGTGGTCCTCTCGGCTTACGCCGATGACGTGCTCCTCGCGGTCACGGATCCCGTCGACTTGCGGAGGATGCGAGAATGCCAGCAGATTTACTCGGACGCATCCTCCGCCAAGATCAACTGGGAGAAATGTTCTGGACTCCTGGTGGGCCCATGGCGGGTGGACTCCCTGCCGGAGGAGTTCGGGCCTTTCGCCTGGAGCACCACGCACCTCCTCTACCTGGGAGTCTACCTCAGCCCGGCCGAGGACGCCTGGCCGGCGAACTGGCAAGAGCTGGAGGCCAAAGTCACCGCTCGCCTAGGACGCTGGACAGGACTGCTCCGAGTGTTGTCCTACAGGGGTCGAGCGCTGGTCATAAACCAGCTGGTGGCCGCCATGTTGTGGTACCGGTTGGTCACTTTGATCCCTCCCCCTGCGTTTGTCGCCAAGATGCAGAAGAAGCTCGTCGACTTCTTCTGGGACAAAAGGAAGCACTGGGTCTCTGCCGCGGTTTTGAGTCTCCCGCTTAGGGAGGGCGGTCAGGCGCTGGTGTGCCTTCGCACCCAGGCGGCGACTTTCCGTCTTCAGACGCTGCAGAGATACCTGTACGTGGAGAATCCTCCTAGGTGGCGTGCGCTGGCGACGTATTTCTTCCGCCAGCTGCACGGCCTCAATTACGACACGCAGCTCCTGTTTGTGAGAGTGGGTGGCACGCGTGCCAGCCTGCGGGAGCTGCCTGTCTTCTACCAGGAACTGCTATGGGTTTGGAACAGCGTCGCCTCCGAGCGCAGTTCTCCCCCGTCAGGAGCGGCGGCCGTCCTTCGGGAGCCGCTGTTCAGGAATCCGCACCTCCACGACCGCGGGTTCGGCTGGCTGGCGGAGGGCAGGGCTGTGCCCGGTAAGGTGACCAGAGTCGGGGACCTGCTCGATGGCGGAGGAGCGGGCTGGATGGCGCCGGAGGAGTTGGCGAGGCGCATGTCTTGGGTCAACGTCCGGCTCGCGGTCAAAGCCATCGAGTCGCTAAAAGTGGCACTGGGCCCCGTCTCCACTAGGTGTGTCGAGGAGGCTCAAGCACGTGGGGCGATCCCGTCCGAACTGACCCCCGTTCGGACGGAATTCCTTATCGGCGCCCGGCCCCGAATCCTCCCTCGGGAGCCGCCGCCTCACCACTTGAGCCTTCTCGGAGAAATGCCCTCCGTGCCCTTTCAATCCGCACGGAGGCGTTTCCTGTACGGGCTGCTCCTGCACACTCTCCACTTTGCCATCTTCGTCTGCCGTCCGGACACGCCTTGGCGTACCATCCTGCCGTCCGGCGGAGGCGAAGGTCCCCATTGGAAGGCTCTCTACGCGGGAGTCTTCCCTTGTTCTATTGGGGACTTGGCCTGGAGGGTGTTGCACGGAGCAGTCCCGTGCAATAG
This sequence comes from Squalus acanthias, assembly GCA_030390025.1. Classification (NCBI taxonomy): domain Eukaryota; kingdom Metazoa; phylum Chordata; class Chondrichthyes; order Squaliformes; family Squalidae; genus Squalus; species Squalus acanthias. The sequence continues at coordinate 75,169,758 of CM059434.1, read as the reverse complement.
GATTTTAAGTAGGTTTACGGACTCCCAGGCTGCTTGTCATTTCTGCGGCCTGGAGGAGTCCGTTTATCACATTTATATTGAGTGTGAGAGGTTGCAGCCCCTCTTTCATTATTTGAAGGGGCTGCTCCTCAATTTCTGGTTGCACTTCAGCCCCACGCTCCTGATCTACGGTCACCCGGTGCGGAGGGGAGCGGGTAGGTCGGAGGACCTCCTCGTAGGACTGCTCCTGGGCCTGGCCAAGAAAGCCATTAATTGGTCCAGGCAGCGGGCGGTCGAGGGGGTCGTTCGGCCCGATTGCCTGCCTCTCTTCCGCGGCCATGTTCGCGCCCGGGTGGCCCTGGAGATGGAGCACGCGGTGTCCGCCGGCACGCTTGAGTTTTTCCGCGACCGGTGGGCGCCGCGGGGACTGGAGTGCATCGTCACCCCGGACTTTCAAATTTTAATTTGATTTATTAAGTTTCATTTAAAGTTTTAATTGATTTACAGTAAATTTGTGTTTGTGCAACCAAAAAGATCAACACCAGGTTATAGTCCAACAGTTTTATTTGAAATCACAAGCTTGTGGTGAGCAGCAGCAGCAGCAGAGTGGTGGTCTCTGTGAGCAGGAAGAGGAGAAGGAGAAGGAGACCAGGCAGCAGGCCACCACCAACAAATCCACAACTGAGGTGCCTGGAGAGAGAGGACAGGAGAGGAGAAGGAAAAGAAAAGAAGGCCAAGGACATTAACAACAGAGGAGAGGCCTTTCCACACTGCCTCCTCAATTGGCCTCCATTTTAGGAGAGGGAGAGGGAGAGAGGGGAGAAAACAACACAACATCCATCATCTGTTTGGAAGGAGGAAGGAAGGAAAGAACAACAGCTACAGGTGGGTGTGATTCTGGTGCACTCTCCCAGAGACTTTGTTTTGTAGGTGGGGGGAGGAAAGAAGATAAGAGGGCCGGAACATCTAAGGGGTGTGTGTGTGTGTGTGTCTTCTGTAAAAGCTAGGCCGCACACACCATATTAAACACCCCTTTCCCATTGCCTGACCTGGGACAGCTGGAGCTGCCTAGGTGAAGTTCCCCAATTAATTTAATCCAATTGGGCATCGTTAAGACCTGGTGCAGGACTGAGCCTGGGCATCTCCAGCTATCCCAGGTGAAGACATCTTCTCCCCCCACCAGAAGACCACCACCAAAGACTTGTATTACATCGGAGAGTGCACCCCCCTGCCAAACACCCACCCACCTACCATCCTGAGTGGCGACCCTGCCCTTGCGGCTTCCCTCCTTCCCACCCCCCCCTCTCTCTCTCTCTCCTTGTCTCTTGTCTCTCTCTGCCTCTCTCTCTCTAAGAGGCACCTCATCTATTTTTAATTAAGTACCCATTGAGCAGAGGGGAGAAGGCCCCTCTCCCAATTCAATCAACTAAAGGGAGAGGTGTGCCTTCAATTTAAGAGCTCCCTCTGCTCAGGGGAAAACAAAAAAAAACCGAGGCCATTAACACCTTCAGGCCTGTGACTTGGGGTGAGTGTAGCCCTTAAAGAACCCTCCATTATGGCGAGTACATCTTCGTCGGTGGCGGGGGCAGCGAGGACGTATGCAAGCGTGGCAGCCGCGGCCACGGCCGCAGCCACGAGTCCTCCTGTTACCCCGTCACCTTTTACCCTCCTTACGAGGAAGAATGGGGTCAAGAGCTACACTCACCCCAACATGACTATAGAGGCGTGCGTTAAAGCCATGGCTGGGGTTGTCGGCCCTTCAGCCATCGTCGCCGCCTCTAAAATGTACGGCAAGGCTGTGTTCTTCCTGGGGTCGGAGCGGGCGGTGTCCCTGGCCATCGAGAAGGGGCTCACCGTGGGCGGGACCTTCCTGCCGGTGGACCCCCTTGAGGCCACCGCGCAAAGGATTGTGGTCTCCAACGTCCCGCCCTTTGTTCCGGGTGAGCTCCTCCTCCCCCACCTACGTCAACTGGGGGAGGTGAGGTCGGGGATCACACCCATCCCGCTCGGCTTCCGGGAAGCCAGCCTTCGGCACGTCTTCTCCTTCCGGCGCCAGCTTTTCGTCCGGCTGGCGCGGGAGGAGGACGCGGACGGCGCGTTCACGGTGCTCCACGGGGGGACCGCCCACCGCGTCTTCTGGACCTCGGACGGCGCGCGGTGCTACGCCTGTAAGGAGGTGGGGCACGTCCGCAAAAACTGCCCCGCCTCCAAGGCCGCCACGACACCTGGCGCGGCCAGGGTTCGCGCCGCCGCCCCCCCTCCCCCTGATACTGTCCGCGCGTCGACGGCGACGGATGCGCGGTCGAAATCGGAGGCCAACTCCACCACGGCCTCCGGCGGGGAGGAGGGAGAGCGTCCGGGGGGAAGGAAGGCGCGTAGGAAAAATAAACACATAAGGGCGGATCCCCTCGCGGAGGAAACATCTGAATTGGCCGAACTCACGCCCGAGTATATCGCGGAGTTGGTCGGGACGCATGAGACTGGGGGGGTCCTCGTGCCCGGGCCCGTGACCGTGACCGCAACTGCTGAGGCAGCTGAATCAAGACCTGCGGCCGGGCTCGGGCCCGAGGGGCCCAAGAAACCCAGTCGTCGGAAAGGGGCAGAGAGGGAGGCCCCAGCAGACATGGAGGCCTCCCCCTCTCCGGGCCCCAATACGTTAAAAAGAAAGCTCCGCCCCCAGCAGGAGGACTGCGAGGAGGAAGGTCCCTCCGCAAAAGGGGGGCAGTCGCCCGCCGCGGGTGCTGCGCCCCACCCCACCACCGTCATCGTCGCGCGCGATCGGCAGGGGTCGTCTGTCCCTCGGGAGGGTGAGACAGCGAGTCTGTCCGACCTGTGCCTCCCGGGGATGGGGAAGAGACCCTGCCCGTGGGGGGGGGGCGCGGAACAACCCGCGGAGGGAAATGTAGTTACGGAACCGTTGCTCCTCGCCGGGTCGGGCGTCCTGGGGACTGGGGCGGGCGAGGCCAAAGAGGCTGAAGCCGAGCCCGCCTTTTATAACCCAGATATCTCCCAGGGACTGCTCGACCTGGTGGAGGAGTGTAGCAATCCCCAGCCCGCTGGGTCGGAGGTTGGTGGCGGGGAGACGGAAAGCCCCCTGACTCCGTCTCTGTTGTTGGCGCCGGACGTGCTGGAGGAATTTGGGATTATTTTCTCCCCGGTTTCTCCGGTCGCCCCGGCGCCTGAGGCGGGGGGGGGCCCCGAACCGCCGCCGCCGCCTCCCGGCCCGGCGCCCCTGAAGGAGCCCAGGGTGGACTCCTCTGCCACCGATCCTGGGGGTGGGATCGTGACGGAGGCGGGGCCGGCCGGTGCGGCCGAGCCGTTCGCTGCACCCTGTGTGACGGACGGGTTGGCCGCCGGTGACGACCTCCCGGAGGAGGACGGGGACTCGGTGGGGGGCATCGAGGACGATTTGGAGTCCATCGGCAGCGAGGCGATGGACGCCCTCGTGCCCTTCACCGACTCTCCCCTCATCCCCGTAGGGGAACTCCGGGATTTTATGGCCATGAGCCAGGGTCGTCACAAGAAGATCCGGCTGGCCCTCGACAAGTGGTCGGAGCTGACGCTGCTCGTCGTGTCCGTCCGCGCCGCCGTTAAAATCATGGGCGCGGACAAGGACGTTGGCCGGCTCGAGCTGCGTCGGCTCAAGACGTTCCACACTGGGCTGCTGAGGGAGTGGCGGTCGTCAGTGACCGCCCTCCCTCCCCTCCGTTAGGTAGAGGTTGCACTATGCTTCTGAGATGAAGATAACCATAGCCAGCCTCAACATCAACGGCAGCAGGGAGGCGCGCCGTAGATTCAATAACTTCTCGGTCCTTCGGGACGGGAAATATGCGGTGTGCTTCCTGCAAGAAACCCACACCGTTCCGGGAGACGAGGCCACGTGGCTCCTGGAGTGGCAAGGAGGGGTCAGCATGAGTCACCTCTCCAACAATTCCTGCGGGGTGGCTGTCTTGCTGGCCCCGCATTTTCAGCCGGAGATCTTGAGGGTCAAGGAGCACGTGCCGGGCCGCTTGCTCCAGGTCACTGTTCGCCTGGGAGGCGTGCCGCTCCATTTAGTGAACGTGTACGCCCCCCGGACCGGTGCGCAGCAAGTGCGCTTCTTCGGAGAAGTGTCCGCTCTTCTGGGCTCCATCGACGTGGGCGAGTGCGTCATCCTCGGGGGGGATTTCAATTGTACCCTCGAGGCGCGGGACCGGTCGGGTCCCCCGCGAAGCCCGGCGGCGATGGAGAAGTTGCGGGACCTGGTCGGGTCCTTCGACTTGGTGGACGTCTGGCGAAATCTCCATCCCGACTCCAGCGCCTTCACGAGCGTGAGGTCTGGAGGAGGAAGGTCCAGAATCGACCGCCTTTACATTTCCCGGGCGTACGTCTCCTGCGTTCCGGCGGCTTCCATGCGGCCGGTGCCGTGCACGGACCACCACCTGGTGTGGGCGGAGCTCGCTCCGCTGCGCGCGCGGGGGGGGTCCGCGTACTGGCATTTTAACAACCTGCTGCTGGAGGACGCGCGGTTCCGGGATTCGTTTCGCCGGTTCTGGGCCGACTGGAGAAGGAAGCGGGGAGGCTTCCCCTCCTTGAGGCTATGGTGGGACGTGGGCAAGGCTCACGTCCGCGTCTTCTGTCAGGAGTACGCGAAGGGGTCGACCAAGAGGCGGGAGGCCCGGGTCGGGCGATTGGAGAAAGAAGTGCTCGACCTGGATTCCCGTCTCGGTCAGGTCGTCGAGGACCCGGCCCTGCGGAAGGTGTACGAAGAGAAGAAGGGCGCGCTGAAGGACCTGCAGCTGGTCGGGTCCCGAGGCGCGTACGTGAGGTCGCGGATCCAGTTCCTGCGGGACCTGGACCGCGGCTCCCCCTTCTTCTACTCGCTGGAAAAAAGACGGGGGGTCCGTAAGCAGCTCTTGGGGCTGCTGGCCGACGACGGATCTCTGGTCTCGGATCCGGAGGGCATCAGCGCGGAGGCCCGGGCCTATTACGGGGCTCTGTTCTCTTCGGATCCGTCCAGCGAGGATGCGCGCAGAGTTTTGTGGGAGGACCTGCCGAAGGTCGGCCCGGAGGGCGCCGAGAATTTAGAAGCTCCGCTAAGCCTGGCGGAGCTGACCGGCGCCCTGCGCCAGCTCTCGAGGGGCAAGTCCCCGGGGCTGGACGGGCTGACCGTGGAGTTCCACAGGGCGTTCTGGGACGTCTTGGGGGACGACTACGCGCGGGTCCTGGGGGAAAGTCTGGCGACCGGGGAGATGCCCCTCTCTTGGCGCAGGGCGGTCATCGTCCTGCTGCCCAAGAAGGGCGATCTCCGCCTACTTAAGAACTGGCGCCCGGTCTCCCTCCTCAGCACGGACTACAAAATTTTCGCCAGGGCTATGTCTGCTCGCCTTGGCACCGTGCTGGCCCGCATGATCCACCCCGACCAGTCCTACACGGTCCCGGGCCGGAGTATCCACGATAACATCCATCTGGTCCGGGACCTGGTCCACCATTCCCAGAGGGCTGGTCTGTCGGTCGCCTTCCTTTCCCTGGATCAGGAGAAGGCGTTCGACAGGGTGGATCACGAGTATCTTTTCGGGACTCTGCGCGCATTCGGGTTCGGGACGCATTTCGTCGCCCGGATCCGACTTCTGTACGCCGCCGCGGAGTGTCTCATTAAAGTTAACGGGTCTTTGACGGCGCCCCTTCGCTTCGGGAGGGGGGTGCGTCAGGGATGCCCCATGTCCGGTCAGTTATACGCCGTTTGCGTGGAGCCTTTCCTGCGCCTCTTGCGGAAGAGGTTGACGGGACTGGCTCTGCAAGGGCCGGGCGTGGAGGTGGTCCTCTCGGCTTACGCCGATGACGTGCTCCTCGCGGTCACGGATCCCGTCGACTTGCGGAGGATGCGAGAATGCCAGCAGATTTACTCGGACGCATCCTCCGCCAAGATCAACTGGGAGAAATGTTCTGGACTCCTGGTGGGCCCATGGCAGGGTGGACTCCCTGCCGGAGGAGTTCGGGCCTTTCGCCTGGAGCACCACGCACCTCCTCTACCTGGGAGTCTACCTCAGCCCGGCCGAGGACGCCTGGCCGGCGAACTGGCAAGAGCTGGAGGCCAAAGTCACCGCTCGCCTAGGGCGCTGGACAGGACTGCTCCGAGTGTTGTCCTACAGGGGTCGAGCGCTGGTCATAAACCAGCTGGTGGCCGCCATGTTGTGGTACCGGTTGGTCACTTTGATCCCTCCCCCTGCGTTTGTCGCCAAGATGCAGAAGAAGCTCGTCGACTTCTTCTGGGACAAAAGGAAGCACTGGGTCTCTGCCGCGGTTTTGAGTCTCCCGCTTAGGGAGGGCGGTCAGGCGCTGGTGTGCCTTCGCACCCAGGCGGCGACTTTCCGTCTTCAGACGCTGCAGAGATACCTGTACGTGGAGAATCCTCCTAGGTGGCGTGCGCTGGCGACGTATTTCTTCCGCCAGCTGCACGGCCTCAATTACGACACGCAGCTCCTGTTTGTGAGAGTGGGTGGCACGCGTGCCAGCCTGCGGGAGCTGCCTGTCTTCTACCAGGAACTGCTATGGGTTTGGAACAGCGTCGCCTCCGAGCGCAGTTCTCCCCCGTCAGGAGCGGCGGCCGTCCTTCGGGAGCCGCTGTTCAGGAATCCGCACCTCCACGACCGCGGGTTCGGCTGGCTGGCGGAGGGCAGGGCTGTGCCCGGTAAGGTGACCAGAGTCGGGGACCTGCTCGATGGCGGAGGAGCGGGCTGGATGGCGCCGGAGGAGTTGGCGAGGCGCATGTCTTGGGTCAACGTCCGGCTCGCGGTCAAAGCCATCGAGTCGCTAAAAGTGGCACTGGGCCCCGTCTCCACTAGGTGTGTCGAGGAGGCTCAAGCACGTGGGGCGATCCCGTCCGAACTGACCCCCGTTCGGACGGAATTCCTTATCGGCGCCCGGCCCCGAATCCTCCCTCGGGAGCCGCCGCCTCACCACTTGAGCCTTCTCGGAGAAATGCCCTCCGTGCCCTTTCAATCCGCACGGAGGCGTTTCCTGTACGGGCTGCTCCTGCACACTCTCCACTTTGCCATCTTCGTCTGCCGTCCGGACACGCCTTGGCGTACCATCCTGCCGTCCGGCGGAGGCGAAGGTCCCCATTGGAAGGCTCTCTACGCGGGAGTCTTCCCTTGTTCTATTGGGGACTTGGCCTGGAGGGTGTTGCACGGAGCAGTCCCGTGCAATAGGATTTTAAGTAGGTTTACGGACTCCCAGGCTGCTTGCTATTTTTGCGGCCTGGAGGAGTCCGTTTATCACATTTATGTTGAATGTGAGAGGTTGCAGCCCCTCTTTCATTATTTGAAGGGGCTGCTCCTCAATTTCTGGTTGCACTTCAGCCCCACGCTCCTGATCTACGGTCACCCGGTGCGGAGGGGAGCGGGTAGGTCGGAGGACCTCCTCGTAGGACTGCTCCTGGGCCTGGCCAAGAAAGCCATTAATTGGTCCAGGCAGCGGGCGGTCGAGGGGGTCGTTCGGCCCGATTGCCTGCCTCTCTTCCGCGGCCATGTTCGCGCCCGGGTGGCCCTGGAGATGGAGCACGCGGTGTCCGCCGGCACGCTTGAGTTTTTCCGCGACCGGTGGGCGCCGCGGGGACTGGAGTGCATCGTCACCCCGGACTTTCAAATTTTAATTTGATTTATTAAGTTTCATTTAAAGTTTTAATTTGATTTACAGTAAATTTGGGTTCAACCAAAAAGATCAACACCAGGTTATAGTCCAACAGTTTTATTTGAAATCACAAGCTTGTGGTGAGCAGCAGCAGCAGCAGAGTGGTGGTCTCTGTGAGCAGGAAGAGGAGAAGGAGAAGGAGACCAGGCAGCAGGCCACCACCAACAACCACAACTGAGGTGCCTGGAGAGAGAGGACAGGAGAGGAGAAAGAAAAGAAAGGAAGGCCAAGGACATTAACAACAGAGGAGAGGCCTTTCCCATCACTGCCTCCTCAATTGGCCTCCATTTTAGGAGAGGGAGAGGGAGAGAGGGGAGAAAACAACACAACATCCATCATCTGTTTGGAAGGAGGAAGGAAGGAAAGAACAACAGCTACAGGTGGGTGTGATTCTGGTGCACTCTCCCAGAGACTTTGTTTTGTAGGTGGGGGGAGGAAAGAAGATAAGAAGAGGGCCGGAACATCCAAGGGGTGTGTGTGTGTGTGTGTGGCTTTTGTAAAAGCTAGGCCGCACACACCATATTAAACACCCCTTTCCCATTGCCTGACCTGGGACAGCTGGAGCTGCCTAGGTGAAGTTCCCCAATTAATTATATCCAATTGGGCATCGTTAAGACCTGGTGCAGGACTGAGCCTGGGCATCTCCAGCTATCCCAGGTGAAGACATCTTCTCCCCCCACCAGAAGACCACAACCAAAGACTTTTATTACATCGGAGAGTGCACCCCCCCTGCCAACACCCACCCACCCACCATCCTGAGTGGCGACCCTGCCCTTGCGGCTTCCCTCCTTCCCACCCCCCCTCTCTCTCTCTCTTTGTCTCTTGTCTCTCTCTGCCTCTCTCTCTCTAAGAGGCACCTCAATCTACTTTTTAATTAAATACCCATTGAGCAGAGGGGAGAAGGCCCCTCTCCCAATTCAATCAACTAAAGGGAGAGGTGTGCCTTCAATTTAAGAGCTCCCTCTGCTCAGGGGAAACCAGAAATAAAAAAACCAAGGCCATTAACACCTTCAGGCCTGTGACTTGGGGTGAGTGTAGCCCTTAAAGAACCCTCCATTATGGCGACACATCTTCACCGGTGGCGGGGGCAGCGAGGACGTACGCGAGCGTGGCAGCCGCGGCCACGGCCGCAGCCACGAGTCCTCCTGTTACCCCGTCACCTTTTACCCTCCTTACGAGGAAGAATGGGGTCAAGAGCTACACTCACCCCAACATGACTATAGAGGCGTGCGTTAAAGCCATGGCTGGGGTTGTCGGCCCTTCAGCCATCGTCGCCGCCTCTAAAATGTACGGCAAGGCTGTGTTCTTCCTGGGGTCGGAGCGGGCGGTGTCCCTGGCCATCGAGAAGGGGCTCACCGTGGGCGGGACCTTCCTGCCGGTGGACCCCCTTGAGGCCACCGCGCAAAGGATTGTGGTTTCCAACGTCCCGCCCTTTGTTCCGGGTGAGCTCCTCCTCCCCCACCTACGTCAACTGGGGGAGGTGAGGTCGGGGATCACACCCATCCCGCTCGGCTTCCGGGAAGCCAGCCTTCGGCACGTCTTCTCCTTCCGGCGCCAGCTTTTCGTCCGGCTGGCGCGGGAGGAGGACGCGGACGGCGCGTTCACGGTGCTCCACGGGGGGACCGCCCACCGCGTCTTCTGGACCTCGGACGGCGCGCGGTGCTACGCCTGTAAGGAGGTGGGGCACGTCCGCAAAAACTGCCCCGCCTCCAAGGCCGCCACGACACCTGGCGCGGCCAGGGTTGGCGCCGCCGCCCCCCCCTCCCCCTGATACTGTCCGCGCGTCGACGGCGACGGATGCGCGGTCGAAATCGGAGGCCAACGCCACCACGGCCTCCGGCGGGGAGGAGGGAGAGCGTCCGGGGGGAAGGAAGGCGCGTAGGAAAACGAAACACCTAAGGGCGGATCCCCTCGCGGAGGAAACATCGGAATTGACCGAACTCACGCCCGAGTATATCGCGGAGTTGGTCGGGACGCATGAGACTGGGGGGGTCCTCGTGCCCGGGCCCGTGACCGTGACCGCAACTGCTGAGGCAGCTAAATCAAGACCTGCGGCCGGGCTCGGGCCCGAGGGGCCCAAGAAACCCAGTCGTCGGAAGGGGGCAGAGAGGGAGGCCCCAGCAGACATGGAGGCCTCCCCCTCTCCGGGCCCCAACTTGTTAAAAAGAAAGCTCCGCCCCCAGCAGGAGGACTGCGAGGAGGAAGGTCCCTCCGCAAAAGGGGGGCAGTCGCCCGCCGCGGGTGCTGCGCCCCACCCCACCACCGTCATCGTCGCGCGCGATCGGCAGGGGTCGTCTGTCCCTCGGGAGGGTGAGACAGCCGAGTCTGTCCGACCTGTGCCTCCCGGGGATGGGGAAGAGACCCTGCCCGTGGGGGGGGGCGCGGAACAACCCGCGGAGGGAAATGTAGTTACGGAACCGTTGCTCCTCGCCGGGTCGGGCGTCCTGGGGACTGGGGCGGGCGAGGCCAAAGAGGCTGAAGCCGAGCCCGCCTTTTATAACCCAGATATCTCCCAGGGACTGCTCGACCTGGTGGAGGAGTGTAGCAATCCCCAGCCCGCTGGGTCGGAGGTTGGTGGCGGGGAGACGGAAAGCCCCCTGACTCCGTCTCTGTTGTTGGCGCCGGACGTGCTGGAGGAATTTGGGATTATTTTCTCCCCGGTTTCTCCGGTCGCCCCGGCGCCTGAGGCGGGGGGGGGCCCCGAACCGCCGCCGCCGCCTCCCGGCCCGGCGCCCCTGAAGGAGCCCAGGGTGGACTCCTCTGCCACCGATCCTGGGGGTGGGATCGTGACGGAGGCGGGGCCGGCCGGTGCGGCCGAGCCGTTCGCTGCACCCTGTGTGACGGACGGGTTGGCCGCCGGTGACGACCTCCCGGAGGAGGACGGGGACTCGGTGGGGGGCATCGAGGACGATTTGGAGTCCATCGGCAGCGAGGCGATGGACGCCCTCGTGCCCTTCACCGACTCTCCCCTCATCCCCGTAGGGGAACTCCGGGATTTTATGGCCATGAGCCAGGGTCGTCACAAGAAGATCCGGCTGGCCCTCGACAAGTGGTCGGAGCTGACGCTGCTCGTCGTGTCCGTCCGCGCCGCCGTTAAAATCATGGGCGCGGACAAGGACGTTGGCCGGCTCGAGCTGCGTCGGCTCAAGACGTTCCACACTGGGCTGCTGAGGGAGTGGCGGTCGTCAGTGACCGCCCTCCCTCCCCTCCGTTAGGTAGAGGTTGCACTATGCTTCTGAGATGAAGATAACCATAGCCAGCCTCAACATCAACGGCAGCAGGGAGGCGCGCCGTAGATTCAATAACTTCTCGGTCCTTCGGGACGGGAAATATGCGGTGTGCTTCCTGCAAGAAACCCACACCGTTCCGGGAGACGAGGCCACGTGGCTCCTGGAGTGGCAAGGAGGGGTCAGCATGAGTCACCTCTCCAACAATTCCTGCGGGGTGGCTGTCTTGCTGGCCCCGCATTTTCAGCCGGAGATCTTGAGGGTCAAGGAGCACGTGCCGGGCCGCTTGCTCCAGGTCACTGTTCGCCTGGGAGGCGTGCCGCTCCATTTAGTGAACGTGTACGCCCCCCGGACCGGTGCGCAGCAAGTGCGCTTCTTCGGAGAAGTGTCCGCTCTTCTGGGCTCCATCGACGTGGGCGAGTGCGTCATCCTCGGGGGGGATTTCAATTGTACCCTCGAGGCGCGAGACCGGTCGGGTCCCCCGCGAAGCCCGGCGGCGATGGAGAAGTTGCGGGACCTGGTCGGGTCCTTCGACTTGGTGGACGTCTGGCGAAATCTCCATCCCGACTCCAGCGCCTTCACGAGCGTGAGGTCTGGAGGAGGAAGGTCCAGAATCGACCGCCTTTACATTTCCCGGGCGTACGTCTCCTGCGTTCCGGCGGCTTCCATGCGGCCGGTGCCGTGCACGGACCACCACCTGGTGTGGGCGGAGCTCGCTCCGCTGCGCGCGCGGGGGGGGTCCGCGTACTGGCATTTTAACAACCTGCTGCTGGAGGACGCGCGGTTCCGGGATTCGTTTCGCCGGTTCTGGGCCGACTGGAGAAGGAAGCGGGGAGGCTTCCCCTCCTTGAGGCTATGGTGGGACGTGGGCAAGGCTCACGTCCGCGTCTTCTGTCAGGAGTACGCGAAGGGGTCGACCAAGAGGCGGGAGGCCCGGGTCGGGCGATTGGAGAAAGAAGTGCTCGACCTGGAGTCCCGTCTCGGTCAGGTCGTCGAGGACCCGGCCCTGCGGAAGGTGTACGAAGAGAAGAAGGGCGCGCTGAAGGACCTGCAGCTGGTCGGGTCCCGAGGCGCGTACGTGAGGTCGCGGATCCAGTTCCTGCGGGACCTGGACCGCGGCTCCCCCTTCTTCTACTCGCTGGAAAAAAGACGGGGGGTCCGTAAGCAGCTCTTGGGGCTGCTGGCCGACGACGGATCTCTGGTCTCGGATCCGGAGGGCATCAGCGCGGAGGCCCGGGCCTATTACGGGGCTCTGTTCTCTTCGGATCCGTCCAGCGAGGATGCGCGCAGAGTTTTGTGGGAGGACCTGCCGAAGGTCGGCCCGGAGGGCGCCGAGAATTTAGAAGCTCCGCTAAGCCTGGCGGAGCTGACCGGCGCCCTGCGCCAGCTCTCGAGGGGCAAGTCCCCGGGGCTGGACGGGCTGACCGTGGAGTTCCACAGGGCGTTCTGGGACGTCTTGGGGGACGACTACGCGCGGGTCCTGGGGGAAAGTCTGGCGACCGGGGAGATGCCCCTCTCTTGGCGCAGGGCGGTCATCGTCCTGCTGCCCAAGAAGGGCGATCTCCGCCTACTTAAGAACTGGCGCCCGGTCTCCCTCCTCAGCACGGACTACAAAATTTTCGCCAGGGCTATGTCTGCTCGCCTTGGCACCGTGCTGGCCCGCATGATCCACCCCGACCAGTCCTACACGGTCCCGGGCCGGAGTATCCACGATAACATCCATCTGGTCCGGGACCTGGTCCACCATTCCCAGAGGGCTGGTCTGTCGGTCGCCTTCCTTTCCCTGGATCAGGAGAAGGCGTTCGACAGGGTGGATCACGAGTATCTTTTCGGGACTCTGCGCGCATTCGGGTTCGGGACGCATTTCGTCGCCCGGATCCGACTTCTGTACGCCGCCGCGGAGTGTCTGATTAAAGTTAACGGGTCTTTGACGGCGCCCCTTCGCTTCGGGAGGGGGGTGCGTCAGGGATGCCCCATGTCCGGTCAGTTATACGCCGTTTGCGTGGAGCCTTTCCTGCGCCTCTTGCGGAAGAGGTTGACGGGACTGGCTCTGCAAGGGCCGGGCGTGGAGGTGGTCCTCTCGGCTTACGCCGATGACGTGCTCCTCGCGGTCACGGATCCCGTCGACTTGCGGAGGATGCGAGAATGCCAGCAGATTTACTCGGACGCATCCTCCGCCAAGATCAACTGGGAGAAATGTTCTGGACTGCTGGTGGGCCCATGGCAGGTGGACTCCCTGCCGGAGGAGTTCGGGCCTTTCGCCTGGAGCACCACGCACCTCCTCTACCTGGGAGTCTACCTCAGCCCGGCCGAGGACGCCTGGCCGGCGAACTGGCAAGAGCTGGAGGCCAAAGTCACCGCTCGCCTAGGGCGCTGGACAGGATTGCTCCGAGTGTTGTCCTACAGGGGTCGAGCGCTGGTCATAAACCAGCTGGTGGCCGCCATGTTGTGGTACCGGTTGGTCACTTTGATCCCTCCCCCTGCGTTTGTCGCCAAGATGCAGAAGAAGCTCGTCGACTTCTTCTGGGACAAAAGGAAGCACTGGGTCTCTGCCGCGGTTTTGAGTCTCCCGCTTAGGGAGGGCGGTCAGGCGCTGGTGTGCCTTCGCACCCAGGCGGCGACTTTCCGTCTTCAGACGCTGCAGAGATACCTGTACGTGGAGAATCCTCCTAGGTGGCGTGCGCTGGCGACGTATTTCTTCCGCCAGCTGCACGGCCTCAATTACGACACGCAGCTCCTGTTTGTGAGAGTGGGTGGCACGCGTGCCAGCCTGCGGGAGCTGCCTGTCTTCTACCAGGAACTGCTATGGGTTTGGAACAGCGTCGCCTCCGAGCGCAGTTCTCCCCCGTCAGGAGCGGCGGCCGTCCTTCGGGAGCCGCTGTTCAGGAATCCGCACCTCCACGACCGCGGGTTCGGCTGGCTGGCGGAGGGCAGGGCTGTGCCCGGTAAGGTGACCAGAGTCGGGGACCTGCTCGATGGCGGAGGAGCGGGCTGGATGGCGCCGGAGGAGTTGGCGAGGCGCATGTCTTGGGTCAACGTCCGGCTCGCGGTCAAAGCCATCGAGTCGCTAAAAGTGGCACTGGGCCCCGTCTCCACTAGGTGTGTCGAGGAGGCTCAAGCACGTGGGGCGATCCCGTCCGAACTGACCCCCGTTCGGACGGAATTCCTTATCGGCGCCCGGCCCCGAATCCTCCCTCGGGAGCCGCCGCCTCACCACTTGAGCCTTCTCGGAGAAATGCCCTCCGTGCCCTTTCAATCCGCACGGAGGCGTTTCCTGTACGGGCTGCTCCTGCACACTCTCCACTTTGCCATCTTCGTCTGCCGTCCGGACACGCCTTGGCGTACCATCCTGCCGTCCGGCGGAGGCGAAGGTCCCCATTGGAAGGCTCTCTACGCGGGAGTCTTCCCTTGTTCTATTGGGGACTTGGCCTGGAGGGTGTTGCACGGAGCAGTCCCGTGCAATAGGATTTTAAGTAGGTTTACGGACTCCCAGGCTGCTTGCTATTTTTGCGGCCTGGAGGAGTCCGTTTATCACATTTATGTTGAATGTGAGAGGTTGCAGCCCCTCTTTCATTATTTGAAGGGGCTGCTCCTCAATTTCTGGTTGCACTTCAGCCCCACGCTCCTGATCTACGGTCACCCGGTGCGGAGGGGAGCGGGTAGGTCGGAGGACCTCCTCGTAGGACTGCTCCTGGGCCTGGCCAAGAAAGCCATTAATTGGTCCAGGCAGCGGGCGGTCGAGGGGGTCGTTCGGCCCGATTGCCTGCCTCTCTTCCGCGGCCATGTTCGCGCCCGGGTGGCCCTGGAGATGGAGCACGCGGTGTCCGCCGGCACGCTTGAGTTTTTCCGCGACCGGTGGGCGCCGCGGGGACTGGAGTGCATCGTCACCCCGGACTTTCAAATTTTAATTTGATTTATTAAGTTTCATTTAAAGTTTTAATTTGATTTACAGTAAATTTGGGTTCAACCAAAAAGATCAACACCAGGTTATAGTCCAACAGTTTTATTTGAAATCACAAGCTTGTGGTGAGCAGCAGCAGCAGCAGAGTGGTGGTCTCTGTGAGCAGGAAGAGGAGAAGGAGAAGGAGACCAGGCAGCAGGCCACCACCAACAACCACAACTGAGGTGCCTGGAGAGAGAGGACAGGAGAGGAGAAAGAAAAGAAAGGAAGGCCAAGGACATTAACAACAGAGGAGAGGCCTTTCCCATCACTGCCTCCTCAATTGGCCTCCATTTTAGGAGAGGGAGAGGGAGAGAGGGGAGAAAACAACACAACATCCATCATCTGTTTGGAAGGAGGAAGGAAGGAAAGAACAACAGCTACAGGTGGGTGTGATTCTGGTGCACTCTCCAGAGACTTTGTTTTGTAGGTGGGGGGAGGAAAGAAGATAAGAAGAGGGCCGGAACATCCAAGGGGTGTGTGTGTGTGTGTGTGGCTTTTGTAAAAGCTAGGCCGCACACACCATATTAAACACCCCTTTCCCATTGCCTGACCTGGGACAGCTGGAGCTGCCTAGGTGAAGTTCCCCAATTAATTATATCCAATTGGGCATCGTTAAGACCTGGTGCAGGACTGAGCCTGGGCATCTCCAGCTATCCCAGGTGAAGACATCTTCTCCCCCCACCAGAAGACCACAACCAAAGACTTTTATTACATCGGAGAGTGCACCCCCCCTGCCAACACCCACCCACCCACCATCCTGAGTGGCGACCCTGCCCTTGCGGCTTCCCTCCTTCCCACCCCCCCTCTCTCTCTCTCTTTGTCTCTTGTCTCTCTCTGCCTCTCTCTCTCTAAGAGGCACCTCAATCTATTTTTAATTAAGTACCCATTGAGCAGAGGGGAGAAGGCCCCTCTCCCAATTCAATCAACTAAAGGGAGAGGTGTGCCTTCAATTTAAGAGCTCCCTCTGCTCAGGGGAAACCAGAAATAAAAAAACCAAGGCCATTAACACCTTCAGGCCTGTGACTTGGGGTGAGTGTAGCCCTTAAAGAACCCTCCATTATGGCGACCACATCTTCACCGGTGGCGGGGGCAGCGAGGACGTACGCGAGCGTGGCAGCCGCGGCCACGGCCGCAGCCACGAGTCCTCCTGTTACCCCGTCACCTTTTACCCTCCTTACGAGGAAGAATGGGGTCAAGAGCTACACTCACCCCAACATGACTATAGAGGCGTGCGTTAAAGCCATGGCTGGGGTTGTCGGCCCTTCAGCCATCGTCGCCGCCTCTAAAATGTACGGCAAGGCTGTGTTCTTCCTGGGGTCGGAGCGGGCGGTGTCCCTGGCCATCGAGAAGGGGCTCACCGTGGGCGGGACCTTCCTGCCGGTGGACCCCCTTGAGGCCACCGCGCAAAGGATTGTGGTTTCCAACGTCCCGCCCTTTGTTCCGGGTGAGCTCCTCCTCCCCCACCTACGTCAACTGGGGGAGGTGAGGTCGGGGATCACACCCATCCCGCTCGGCTTCCGGGAAGCCAGCCTTCGGCACGTCTTCTCCTTCCGGCGCCAGCTTTTCGTCCGGCTGGCGCGGGAGGAGGACGCGGACGGCGCGTTCACGGTGCTCCACGGGGGGACCGCCCACCGCGTCTTCTGGACCTCGGACGGCGCGCGGTGCTACGCCTGTAAGGAGGTGGGGCACGTCCGCAAAAACTGCCCCGCCTCCAAGGCCGCCACGACACCTGGCGCGGCCAGGGTTGGCGCCGCCGCCCCCCCTCCCCCTGATACTGTCCGCGCGTCGACGGCGACGGATGCGCGGTCGAAATCGGAGGCCAACGCCACCACGGCCTCCGGCGGGGAGGAGGGAGAGCGTCCGGGGGGAAGGAAGGCGCGTAGGAAAACGAAACACCTAAGGGCGGATCCCCTCGCGGAGGAAACATCGGAATTGACCGAACTCACGCCCGAGTATATCGCGGAGTTGGTCGGGACGCATGAGACGGGGGGGGTCCTCGTGCCCGGGCCCGTCACCGTGACCGCAACTGCTGAGGCAGCTAAATCAAGACCTGCGGCCGGGCTCGGGCCCGAGGGGCCCAAGAAACCCAGTCGTCGGAAGGGGGCAGAGAGGGAGGCCCCAGCAGACATGGAGGCCTCCCCCTCTCCGGGCCCCAACTTGTTAAAAAGAAAGCTCCGCCCCCAGCAGGAGGACTGCGAGGAGGAAGGTCCCTCCGCAAAAGGGGGGCAGTCGCCCGCCGCGGGTGCTGCGCCCCACCCCACCACCGTCATCGTCGCGCGCGATCGGCAGGGGTCGTCTGTCCCTCGGGAGGGTGAGACAGCCGAGTCTGTCCGACCTGTGCCTCCCGGGGATGGGGAAGAGACCCTGCCCGTGGGGGGGGGCGCGGAACAACCCGCGGAGGGAAATGTAGTTACGGAACCGTTGCTCCTCGCCGGGTCGGGCGTCCTGGGGACTGGGGCGGGCGAGGCCAAAGAGGCTGAAGCCGAGCCCGCCTTTTATAACCCAGATATCTCCCAGGGACTGCTCGACCTGGTGGAGGAGTGTAGCAATCCCCAGCCCGCTGGGTCGGAGGTTGGTGGCGGGGAGACGGAAAGCCCCCTGACTCCGTCTCTGTTGTTGGCGCCGGACGTGCTGGAGGAATTTGGGATTATTTTCTCCCCGGTTTCTCCGGTCGCCCCGGCGCCTGAGGCGGGGGGGGGCCCCGAACCGCCGCCGCCGCCTCCCGGCCCGGCGCCCCTGAAGGAGCCCAGGGTGGACTCCTCTGCCACCGATCCTGGGGGTGGGATCGTGACGGAGGCGGGGCCGGCCGGTGCGGCCGAGCCGTTCGCTGCACCCTGTGTGACGGACGGGTTGGCCGCCGGTGACGACCTCCCGGAGGAGGACGGGGACTCGGTGGGGGGCATCGAGGACGATTTGGAGTCCATCGGCAGCGAGGCGATGGACGCCCTCGTGCCCTTCACCGACTCTCCCCTCATCCCCGTAGGGGAACTCCGGGATTTTATGGCCATGAGCCAGGGTCGTCACAAGAAGATCCGGCTGGCCCTCGACAAGTGGTCGGAGCTGACGCTGCTCGTCGTGTCCGTCCGCGCCGCCGTTAAAATCATGGGCGCGGACAAGGACGTTGGCCGGCTCGAGCTGCGTCGGCTCAAGACGTTCCACACTGGGCTGCTGAGGGAGTGGCGGTCGTCAGTGACCGCCCTCCCTCCCCTCCGTTAGGTAGAGGTTGCACTATGCTTCTGAGATGAAGATAACCATAGCCAGCCTCAACATCAACGGCAGCAGGGAGGCGCGCCGTAGATTCAATAACTTCTCGGTCCTTCGGGACGGGAAATATGCGGTGTGCTTCCTGCAAGAAACCCACACCGTTCCGGGAGACGAGGCCACGTGGCTCCTGGAGTGGCAAGGAGGGGTCAGCATGAGTCACCTCTCCAACAATTCCTGCGGGGTGGCTGTCTTGCTGGCCCCGCATTTTCAGCCGGAGATCTTGAGGGTCAAGGAGCACGTGCCGGGCCGCTTGCTCCAGGTCACTGTTCGCCTGGGAGGCGTGCCGCTCCATTTAGTGAACGTGTACGCCCCCCGGACCGGTGCGCAGCAAGTGCGCTTCTTCGGAGAAGTGTCCGCTCTTCTGGGCTCCATCGACGTGGGCGAGTGCGTCATCCTCGGGGGGGATTTCAATTGTACCCTCGAGGCGCGGGACCGGTCGGGTCCCCCGCGAAGCCCGGCGGCGATGGAGAAGTTGCGGGACCTGGTCGGGTCCTTCGACTTGGTGGACGTCTGGCGAAATCTCCATCCCGACTCCAGCGCCTTCACGAGCGTGAGGTCTGGAGGAGGAAGGTCCAGAATCGACCGCCTTTACATTTCCCGGGCGTACGTCTCCTGCGTTCCGGCGGCTTCCATGCGGCCGGTGCCGTGCACGGACCACCACCTGGTGTGGGCGGAGCTCGCTCCGCTGCGCGCGCGGGGGGGGTCCGCGTACTGGCATTTTAACAACCTGCTGCTGGAGGACGCGCGGTTCCGGGATTCGTTTCGCCGGTTCTGGGCCGACTGGAGAAGGAAGCGGGGAGGCTTCCCCTCCTTGAGGCTATGGTGGGACGTGGGCAAGGCTCACGTCCGCGTCTTCTGTCAGGAGTACGCGAAGGGGTCGACCAAGAGGCGGGAGGCCCGGGTCGGGCGATTGGAGAAAGAAGTGCTCGACCTGGAGTCCCGTCTCGGTCAGGTCGTCGAGGACCCGGCCCTGCGGAAGGTGTACGAAGAGAAGAAGGGCGCGCTGAAGGACCTGCAGCTGGTCGGGTCCCGAGGCGCGTACGTGAGGTCGCGGATCCAGTTCCTGCGGGACCTGGACCGCGGCTCCCCCTTCTTCTACTCGCTGGAAAAAAGACGGGGGGTCCGTAAGCAGCTCTTGGGGCTGCTGGCCGACGACGGATCTCTGGTCTCGGATCCGGAGGGCATCAGCGCGGAGGCCCGGGCCTATTACGGGGCTCTGTTCTCTTCGGATCCGTCCAGCGAGGATGCGCGCAGAGTTTTGTGGGAGGACCTGCCGAAGGTCGGCCCGGAGGGCGCCGAGAATTTAGAAGCTCCGCTAAGCCTGGCGGAGCTGACCGGCGCCCTGCGCCAGCTCTCGAGGGGCAAGTCCCCGGGGCTGGACGGGCTGACCGTGGAGTTCCACAGGGCGTTCTGGGACGTCTTGGGGGACGACTACGCGCGGGTCCTGGGGGAAAGTCTGGCGACCGGGGAGATGCCCCTCTCTTGGCGCAGGGCGGTCATCGTCCTGCTGCCCAAGAAGGGCGATCTCCGCCTACTTAAGAACTGGCGCCCGGTCTCCCTCCTCAGCACGGACTACAAAATTTTCGCCAGGGCTATGTCTGCTCGCCTTGGCACCGTGCTGGCCCGCATGATCCACCCCGACCAGTCCTACACGGTCCCGGGCCGGAGTATCCACGATAACATCCATCTGGTCCGGGACCTGGTCCACCATTCCCAGAGGGCTGGTCTGTCGGTCGCCTTCCTTTCCCTGGATCAGGAGAAGGCGTTCGACAGGGTGGATCACGAGTATCTTTTCGGGACTCTGCGCGCATTCGGGTTCGGGACGCATTTCGTCGCCCGGATCCGACTTCTGTACGCCGCCGCGGAGTGTCTGATTAAAGTTAACGGGTCTTTGACGGCGCCCCTTCGCTTCGGGAGGGGGGTGCGTCAGGGATGCCCCATGTCCGGTCAGTTATACGCCGTTTGCGTGGAGCCTTTCCTGCGCCTCTTGCGGAAGAGGTTGACGGGACTGGCTCTGCAAGGGCCGGGCGTGGAGGTGGTCCTCTCGGCTTACGCCGATGACGTGCTCCTCGCGGTCACGGATCCCGTCGACTTGCGGAGGATGCGAGAATGCCAGCAGATTTACTCGGACGCATCCTCCGCCAAGATCAACTGGGAGAAATGTTCTGGACTGCTGGTGGGCCCATGGCAGGTGGACTCCCTGCCGGAGGAGTTCGGGCCTTTCGCCTGGAGCACCACGCACCTCCTCTACCTGGGAGTCTACCTCAGCCCGGCCGAGGACGCCTGGCCGGCGAACTGGCAAGAGCTGGAGGCCAAAGTCACCGCTCGCCTAGGGCGCTGGACAGGATTGCTCCGAGTGTTGTCCTACAGGGGTCGAGCGCTGGTCATAAACCAGCTGGTGGCCGCCATGTTGTGGTACCGGTTGGTCACTTTGATCCCTCCCCCTGCGTTTGTCGCCAAGATGCAGAAGAAGCTCGTCGACTTCTTCTGGGACAAAAGGAAGCACTGGGTCTCTGCCGCGGTTTTGAGTCTCCCGCTTAGGGAGGGCGGTCAGGCGCTGGTGTGCCTTCGCACCCAGGCGGCGACTTTCCGTCTTCAGACGCTGCAGAGATACCTGTACGTGGAGAATCCTCCTAGGTGGCGTGCGCTGGCGACGTATTTCTTCCGCCAGCTGCACGGCCTCAATTACGACACGCAGCTCCTGTTTGTGAGAGTGGGTGGCACGCGTGCCAGCCTGCGGGAGCTGCCTGTCTTCTACCAGGAACTGCTATGGGTTTGGAACAGCGTCGCCTCCGAGCGCAGTTCTCCCCCGTCAGGAGCGGCGGCCGTCCTTCGGGAGCCGCTGTTCAGGAATCCGCACCTCCACGACCGCGGGTTCGGCTGGCTGGCGGAGGGCAGGACTGTGCCCGGTAAGGTGACCAGAGTCGGGGACCTGCTCGATGGCGGAGGAGCGGGCTGGATGGCGCCGGAGGAGTTGGCGAGGCGCATGTCTTGGGTCAACGTCCGGCTCGCGGTCAAAGCCATCGAGTCGCTAAAAGTGGCACTGGGCCCCGTCTCCACTAGGTGTGTCGAGGAGGCTCAAGCACGTGGGGCGATCCCGTCCGAACTGACCCCCGTTCGGACGGAATTCCTTATCGGCGCCCGGCCCCGAATCCTCCCTCGGGAGCCGCCGCCTCACCACTTGAGCCTTCTCGGAGAAATGCCCTCCGTGCCCTTTCAATCCGCACGGAGGCGTTTCCTGTACGGGCTGCTCCTGCACACTCTCCACTTTGCCATCTTCGTCTGCCGTCCGGACACGCCTTGGCGTACCATCCTGCCGTCCGGCGGAGGCGAAGGTCCCCATTGGAAGGCTCTCTACGCGGGAGTCTTCCCTTGTTCTATTGGGGACTTGGCCTGGAGGGTGTTGCACGGAGCAGTCCCGTGCAATAGGATTTTAAGTAGGTTTACGGACTCCCAGGCTGCTTGCCATTTCTGCGGCCTGGAGGAGTCCGTTTATCACATTTATGTTGAATGTGAGAGGTTGCAGCCCCTCTTTCATTATTTGAAGGGGCTGCTCCTCAATTTCTGGTTGCACTTCAGCCCCACGCTCCTGATCTACGGTCACCCGGTGCGGAGGGGAGTGGGTAGGTCGGAGGACCTCCTCGTAGGACTGCTCCTGGGCCTGGCCAAGAAAGCCATAATTGGTCCAGGCAGCGGGCGGTCGAGGGGGTCGTTCGGCCCGATTGCCTGCCTCTCTTCCGCGGCCATGTTCGCGCCCGGGTGGCCCTGGAGATGGAGCACGCGGTGTCCGCCGGCACGCTTGAGTTTTTCCGCGACCGGTGGGCGCCGCGGGGACTGGAGTGCATCGTCACCCCGGACTTTCAAATTTTAATTTGATTTATTAAGTTTCATTTAAAGTTTTAATTTGATTTACAGTAAATTTGGGTTCAACCAAAAAGAGCAACACCAGGTTATAGTCCAACAGCTTTATTTGAAATCACAAGCTTTCGGAGCTGCTGACTGAGGAGCAGCAGCATCAGCAGAGTGGTGGTCTCTGTGACCAGGAAGAGGAGAAGGAGAAGGAGACCAGACAGCAGACCACCACCAACAACAACCAACAACCACACTACTGAGGTGCCTGGAGAGGGAGGACAGGAGAGGAGAAGGAAAAGAAGGAAAGGCCAAGGCCATTAACAACAGAGGAGAGGCCTTTTCCATCACTGCCTCCTCAATTGGCCTCCATTTTAGGAGAGGGAGAGAGGGGAGAAAACATCAAAACATCCATCATCTGTTTGGAAGGAGGGAGGAAGGAAAGAACATCATCTACAGGTGGGTGTTATTTCTGGGGCACTCTCCCAGAGACTTTGTTTTGTAGGTGGGGGGAGGAAAGAAGAAAAGAAGAAGGCCGGAACATCTAAGGGGTGTGTGTGTGTGTGTGTGGCTTCTGTAAAAGCTAGGCCGCACACACCATATTAAACACCCCTTTCCCATTGCCTGACCTGGGACAGCTGGAGCTGCCTAGGTGAAGTTCCCCAATTAATTTAATCCAATTGGGCATCGTTAAGACCTGGTGCAGGACTGAGCCTGGGCATCTCCAGCTATCCCAGGTGAAGACATCTTCTCCCCCCACCAGAAGACCACCACCAAAGACTTTTATTACATCGGAGAGTGCACCCCCTGCCAACACCCACCCACCCACCCACCCACCCACCATCCTGAGTGGCGACCCTGCCCTTGCGGCTTCCCTCCTTCCTACCCCCTCTCTCTCTCTCTTTGTCTCTGTCTCTCTCTGCCTCTCTCTCTCTAAGAGGCACCTCAATTACTTTTTATTAAGTACCCATTGAGCAGAGGGGAGAAGGCCCCTCTCCCAATTCAATCAACTAAAGGGAGAGGTGTGCCTTCAATTTAAGAGCTCCCTCTGCTCAGGGGAAAACAAAAAAAAAACCGAGGCCATTAACACCTTCAGGCCTGTGACTTGGGGTGAGTGTAGCCCTTAAAGAACCCTCCATTATGGCGAGTACATCTTCGTCGGTGGCGGGGGCAGCGAGGACGTATGCGAGCGTGGCAGCCGCGGCCACGGCCGCAGCCACGAGTCCTCCTGTTACCCCGTCACCTTTTACCCTCCTTACGAGGAAGAATGGGGTCAAGAGCTACACTCACCCCAACATGACTATAGAGGCGTGCGTTAAAGCCATGGCTGGGGTTGTCGGCCCTTCAGCCATCGTCGCCGCCTCTAAAATGTACGGCAAGGCTGTGTTCTTCCTGGGGTCGGAGCGGGCGGTGTCCCTGGCCATCGAGAAGGGGCTCACCGTGGGCGGGACCTTCCTGCCGGTGGACCCCCTTGAGGCCACCGCGCAAAGGATTGTGGTTTCCAACGTCCCGCCCTTTGTTCCGGGTGAGCTCCTCCTCCCCCACCTACGTCAACTGGGGGAGGTGAGGTCGGGGATCACACCCATCCCGCTCGGCTTCCGGGAAGCCAGCCTTCGGCACGTCTTCTCCTTCCGGCGCCAGCTTTTCGTCCGGCTGGCGCGGGAGGAGGACGCGGATGGCGCGTTCACGGTGCTCCACGGGGGGACCGCCCACCGCGTCTTCTGGACCTCGGACGGCGCGCGGTGCTACGCCTGTAAGGAGGTGGGGCACGTCCGCAAAAACTGCCCCGCCTCCAAGGCCGCCACGACACCTGGCGCGGCCGGGGTTGGCGCCGCCGCCCCCCCTCCCCCTGATACTGTCCGCGCGTCGACGGCGACGGATGCGCGGTCGAAATCGGAGGCCAACTCCACCACGGCCTCCGGCGGGGAGGAGGGAGAGCGTCCGGGGGGAAGGAAGGCGCGTAGGAAAAATAAACACATAAGGGCGGATCCCCTCGCGGAGGAAACATCTGAATTGGCCGAACTCACGCCCGAGTATATCGCGGAGTTGGTCGGGACGCATGAGACTGGGGGGGTCCTCGTGCCCGGGCCCGTGACCGTGACCGTGACCGCAACTGCTGAGGCAGCTGAATCAAGACCTGCGGCCGGGCTCGGGCCCGAGGGGCCCAAGAAACCCAGTCGTCGGAAAGGGGCAGAGAGGGAGGCCCCAGCAGACATGGAGGCCTCCCCCTCTCCGGGCCCCAACTTGTTAAAAAGAAAGCTCCGCCCCCAGCAGGAGGACTGCGAGGAGGAAGGTCCCTCCGCAAAAGGGGGGCAGTCGCCCGCCGCGGGTGCTGCGCCCCACCCCACCACCGTCATCGTCGCGCGCGATCGGCAGGGGTCGTCTGACCCTCGGGAGGGTGAGACAGCGGAGTCTGTCCGACCTGTGCCTCCCGGGGATGGGGAAGAGACCCTGCCCGTGGGGGGGGGCGCGGAACAACCCGCGGAGGGAAATGTAGTTACGGAACCGTTGCTCCTCGCCGGGTCGGGCGTCCTGGGGACTGGGGCGGGCGAGGCCAAAGAGGCTGAAGCCGAGCCCGCCTTTTATAACCCAGATATCTCCCAGGGACTGCTCGACCTGGTGGAGGAGTGTAGCAATCCCCAGCCCGCTGGGTCGGAGGTTGGTGGCGGGGAGACGGAAAGCCCCCTGACTCCGTCTCTGTTGTTGGCGCCGGACGTGCTGGAGGAATTTGGGATTATTTTCTCCCCGGTTTCTCCGGTCGCCCCGGCGCCTGAGGCGGGGGGGGGCCCCGAACCGCCGCCGCCGCCTCCCGGCCCGGCGCCCCTGAAGGAGCCCAGGGTGGACTCCTCTGCCACCGATCCTGGGGGTGGGATCGTGACGGAGGCGGGGCCGGCCGGTGCGGCCGAGCCGTTCGCTGCACCCTGTGTGACGGACGGGTCGGCCGCCGGTGACGACCTCCCGGAGGAGGACGGGGACTCGGTGTTGGGCACGAGGAAGATTTGGAGTCCATCGGCAGCGAGGCGATGGACGCCCTCGTGCCCTTCACCGACTCTCCCCTCATCCCCGTAGGGGAACTCCGGGATTTTATGGCCGTGAGCCAGGGTCGTCACAAGAAGATCCGGCTGGCCCTCGACAAGTGGTCGGAGCTGACGCTGCTCGTCGTGTCCGTCCGCGCCGCCGTTAAAATCATGGGCGCGGACAAGGACGTTGGCCGGCTCGAGCTGCGTCGGCTCAAGAGCTTCCACACTGGGCTGCTGAGGGAGTGGCGGTCGTCAGTGACCGCCCTCCCTCCCCTCCGTTAGGTAGAGGTTGCACTATGCTTCTGAGATGAAGATAACCATAGCCAGCCTCAACATCAACGGCAGCAGGGAGGCGCGCCGTAGATTCAATAACTTCTCGGTCCTTCGGGACGGGAAATATGCGGTGTGCTTCCTGCAAGAAACCCACACCGTTCCGGGAGACGAGGCCACGTGGCTCCTGGAGTGGCAAGGAGGGGTCAGCATGAGTCACCTCTCCAACAATTCCTGCGGGGTGGCTGTCTTGCTGGCCCCGCATTTTCAGCCGGAGATCTTGAGGGTCAAGGAGCACGTGCCGGGCCGCTTGCTCCAGGTCACTGTTCGCCTGGGAGGCGTGCCGCTCCATTTAGTGAACGTGTACGCCCCCCGGACCGGTGCGCAGCAAGTGTGCTTCTTCGGAGAAGTGTCCGCTCTTCTGGGCTCCATCGACGTGGGCGAGTGCGTCATCCTCGGGGGGGATTTCAATTGTACCCTCGAGGCGCGGGACCGGTCGGGTCCCCCGCGAAGCCCGGCGGCGATGGAGAAGTTGCGGGACCTGGTCGGGTCCTTCGACTTGGTGGACGTCTGGCGAAATCTCCATCCCGACTCCAGCGCCTTCACGAGCGTGAGGTCTGGAGGAGGAAGGTCCAGAATCGACCGCCTTTACATTTCCCGGGCGTACGTCTCCTGCGTTCCGGCGGCTTCCATGCGGCCGGTGCCGTGCACGGACCACCACCTGGTGTGGGCGGAGCTCGCTCCGCTGCGCGCGCGGGGGGGGTCCGCGTACTGGCATTTTAACAACCTGCTGCTGGAGGACGCGCGGTTCCGGGATTCGTTTCGCCGGTTCTGGGCCGACTGGAGAAGGAAGCGGGGAGGCTTCCCCTCCTTGAGGCTATGGTGGGACGTGGGCAAGGCTCACGTCCGCGTCTTCTGTCAGGAGTACGCGAAGGGGTCGACCAAGAGGCGGGAGGCCCGGGTCGGGCGATTGGAGAAAGAAGTGCTCGACCTGGAGTCCCGTCTCGGTCAAGTCGTCGAGGACCCGGCCCTGCGGAAGGTGTACGAAGAGAAGAAGGGCGCGCTGAAGGACCTGCAGCTGGTCGGGTCCCGAGGCGCGTACGTGAGGTCGCGGATCCAGTTCCTGCGGGACCTGGACCGCGGCTCCCCCTTCTTCTACTCGCTGGAAAAAAGACGGGGTGTCCGTAAGCAGCTCTTGGGGCTGCTGGCCGACGACGGATCTCTGGTCTCGGATCCGGAGGGCATCAGCGCGGAGGCCCGGGCCTATTACGGGGCTCTGTTCTCTTCGGATCCGTCCAGCGAGGATGCGCGCAGAGTTTTGTGGGAGGACCTGCCGAAGGTCGGCCCGGAGGGCGCCGAGAATTTAGAAGCTCCGCTAAGCCTGGCGGAGCTGACCGGCGCCCTGCGCCAGCTCTCGAGGGGCAAGTCCCCGGGGCTGGACGGACTGACCGTGGAGTTCCACAGGGCGTTCTGGGACGTCTTGGGGGACGACTACGCGCGGGTCCTGGGGGAAAGTCTGGCGACCGGGGAGATGCCCCTCTCTTGGCGCAGGGCGGTCATCGTCCTGCTGCCCAAGAAGGGCGATCTCCGCCTACTTAAGAACTGGCGCCCGGTCTCCCTCCTCAGCACGGACTACAAAATTTTCGCCAGGGCTATGTCTGCTCGCCTTGGCACCGTGCTGGCCCGCATGATCCACCCCGACCAGTCCTACACGGTCCCGGGCCGGAGTATCCACGATAACATCCATCTGGTCCGGGACCTGGTCCACCATTCCCAGAGGGCTGGTCTGTCGGTCGCCTTCCTTTCCCTGGATCAGGAGAAGGCGTTCGACAGGGTGGATCACGAGTATCTTTTCGGGACTCTGCGCGCATTCGGGTTCGGGACGCATTTCGTCGCCCGGATCCGACTTCTGTACGCCGCCGCGGAGTGTCTCATTAAAGTTAACGGGTCTTTGACGGCGCCCCTTCGCTTCGGGAGGGGGGTGCGTCAGGGATGCCCCATGTCCGGTCAGTTATACGCCGTTTGCGTGGAGCCTTTCCTGCGCCTCTTGCGGAAGAGGTTGACGGGACTGGCTCTGCAAGGGCCGGGCGTGGAGGTGGTCCTCTCGGCTTACGCCGATGACGTGCTCCTCGCGGTCACGGATCCCGTCGACTTGCGGAGGATGCGAGAATGCCAGCAGATTTACTCGGACGCATCCTCCGCCAATATCAACTGGGAGAAATGTTCTGGACTCCTGGTGGGCCCATGGCGGGTGGACTCCCTGCCGGAGGAGTTCGGGCCTTTCGCCTGGAGCACCACGCACCTCCTCTACCTGGGAGTCTACCTCAGCCCGGCCGAGGACGCCTGGCCGGCGAACTGGCAAGAGCTGGAGGCCAAAGTCACCGCTCGCCTAGGGCGCTGGACAGGACTGCTCCGAGTGTTGTCCTACAGGGGTCGAGCGCTGGTCATAAACCAGCTGGTGGCCGCCATGTTGTGGTACCGGTTGGTCACTTTGATCCCTCCCCCTGCGTTTGTCGCCAAGATGCAGAAGAAGCTCGTCGACTTCTTCTGGGACAAAAGGAAGCACTGGGTCTCTGCCGCGGTTTTGAGTCTCCCGCTTAGGGAGGGCGGTCAGGCGCTGGTGTGCCTTCGCACCCAGGCGGCGACTTTCCGTCTTCAGACGCTGCAGAGATACCTGTACGTGGAGAATCCTCCTAGGTGGCGTGCGCTGGCGACGTATTTCTTCCGCCAGCTGCACGGCCTCAATTACGACACGCAGCTCCTGTTTGTGAGAGTGGGTGGCACGCGTGCCAGCCTGCGGGAGCTGCCTGTCTTCTACCAGGAACTGCTATGGGTTTGGAACAGCGTCGCCTCCGAGCGCAGTTCTCCCCCGTCAGGAGCGGCGGCCGTCCTTCGGGAGCCGCTGTTCAGGAATCCGCACCTCCACGACCGCGGGTTCGGCTGGCTGGCGGAGGGCAGGGCTGTGCCCGGTAAGGTGACCAGAGTCGGGGACCTGCTCGATGGCGGAGGAGCGGGCTGGATGGCGCCGGAGGAGTTGGCGAGGCGCATGTCTTGGGTCAACGTCCGGCTCGCGGTCAAAGCCATCGAGTCGCTAAAAGTGGCACTGGGCCCCGTCTCCACTAGGTGTGTCGAGGAGGCTCAAGCACGTGGGGCGATCCCGTCCGAACTGACCCCCGTTCGGACGGAATTCCTTATCGGCGCCCGGCCCCGAATCCTCCCTCGGGAGCCGCCGCCTCACCACTTGAGCCTTCTCGGAGAAATGCCCTCCGTGCCCTTT
This sequence comes from Squalus acanthias, assembly GCA_030390025.1. Taxonomy (NCBI): domain Eukaryota; kingdom Metazoa; phylum Chordata; class Chondrichthyes; order Squaliformes; family Squalidae; genus Squalus; species Squalus acanthias. The sequence continues at coordinate 75,141,258 of CM059434.1, read as the reverse complement.
CAATCCGCACGGAGGCGTTTCCTGTACGGGCTGCTCCTGCACACTCTCCACTTTGCCATCTTCGTCTGCCGTCCGGACACGCCTTGGCGCACCATCCTGCCGTCCGGCGGAGGCGAAGGTCCCCATTGGAAGGCTCTCTACGCGGGAGTCTTCCCTTGTTCTATTGGGGACTTGGCCTGGAGGGTGTTGCACGGAGCAGTCCCGTGCAATAGGATTTTAAGTAGGTTTACGGACTCCCAGGCTGCTTGTCATTTCTGCGGCCTAGAGGAGTCCGTCTATCACATTTATATTGAGTGTGAGAGGTTGCAGCCCCTCTTTCATTATTTGAAGGGGCTGCTCCTCAATTTCTGGTTGCACTTCAGCCCCACGCTCCTGATCTACGGTCACCCGGTGCGGAGGGGAGCGGGTAGGTCGGAGGACCTCCTCGTAGGACTGCTCCTGGGCCTGGCCAAGAAAGCCATTAATTGGTCCAGGCAGCGGGCGGTCGAGGGGGTCGTTCGGCCCGATTGCCTGCCTCTCTTCCGCGGCCATGTTCGCGCCCGGGTGGCCCTGGAGATGGAGCACGCGGTGTCTGCCGGCACGCTTGAGTTTTTCCGCGACCGGTGGGCGCCGCGGGGACTGGAGTGCATCGTCACCCCGGATTTCCAAATTTTGATTTGATTTGTTAAGTTTCATTTAAAGTTTTAATTGATTTGCAGTAAATTTGTGTTTGTCCAACCAAAAAGATCAACACCAGGTTATAGTCCAACAGTTTTATTTGAAATCACAAGCTTTCGGAGCTTTCGTAGCTCCTTCGTCAGGTGAAGTTTTTAAAACACAGGCTTTTCATCACAGCAGGGGGTAGTGTAAGGACATCAAAGGGAAGCTATGGCTCGGGGAAAAGAAATGATAGGAAGTAACAGTATGGTGTAAAAAGGCACGGGGCCTCTCATCTCGGTTTAGCAATCGGTTCGAACAACTGGGTGCTCATAAAACATCGGATGGTGTTGCATCCAGCAGGAAATGGAATGAAAGAGATGCCTTGTTTTTACTTAATTTGGAAAGAAAGATCTTTTCTGCCTTCGAAACCAGGTGGCGTGAACAGGTTTGGAGAAGCCATCTTCACAGGTCCTCAGTAATATCCACGCACATAAGTTTTGGACATGAGGGTAATGCGCGTTACTCTGTATGGTGGTTTAGAGTGTTTAAGATTAATGTTTTGTCAATAATAAATGAAGTGAATTAACAAACATATTACTGTCCTGAGTTGTACAAATCTATTTAATGGGTAAAGAACTTATCCAACACCCCCAATGTCTCAAATTTAAAATTCTCACCCTTGTGTTTAAAACCCTTGATTTTTCCCTTCCCTATCTCTGTAACCTCCTCCAGCCCTACAGCCCTTCCCCCTGAATCTCCATTCTTCTGACATGCCTTTCCTACAGCCCCCCTCCCTTTGCCCCACTAATGGCAGCCTATTCATCCACCACCTAGGCCCACACTATGGAATTACCTCCCTAAACTCTCCAACTTTCACCCTTCCTCTCTTCCTTTAAGATGCTTCCTAAAACCCACCTCTTTGACTAAGATTCTGATCACCTCTCCTAATCTCTCCTTCTTTGGCTGGGCATCCAAACTTGTGTATGGAAGCTGACTTTGCAGAGAGCACAGATAAAAACTATTGGGAAGTATCCTGAATCTGCTTTGAGCCAACACTGAATACCTCTGGGTCTTCAGCAACAACTAAATCATGCCCAAATAGATTGAGAGTGTAGATTCGAGTCTGACTGAGGAACTCAGCTGTTACATTGTTCACAGTGGCCAAGTGTTGAGCTGAGGTGGTGACTGGATGGTGAGGACAACAGTGGCCAACCAGCACTGCGTCCAGTAGCAGGGACGACCCATGATTTCTGCACCATGTGTTGATCAATCGGAGCACTGTGCTGTTGTCTGTTCAAAGATAAAGTGATTGGCCTTGGAGCAGAGTCTGAAAGTCCAGTATGACATTTGTGATTAAAGCTTGTTGATTTGCCCTTCTGGACTCTGCTCGAGGCACCTTGTATTTTGTTCCTCCTCCAGCCAGGGAGGAGAACTGAAAGGTGGCATGACTGGGTAACAGGAAGGCAAGGAGAAAAGAATCCATCAGGGGTAAAGAGAAAGAAAAAGAGAGATAGAAGTAATAGGCTTGGGCCCGAAGCAGCAGCTAAAATGCGCACACAAACAGACACAGAGGCAATTCAGGTTACACAGGCGTGGCAAAGTCATGTACTGGTCCAGTAACATAACCATTACACTACCATATCCCTCAACAATGGCTGCATCATCTGCCCAAGAGCACCTGGATCGAGCCTTCCGCAAATGTGCATGCTGTCCGACGGACGGTAATCCTTCTGGGACCTCTGGTTGGCCTCTTGATGGCCTTAAGACCTTGCTGAAACCCCAACAAAGTATGGTACTGACCAGCAACATAGGCCTTTCCCACCAATGCCCTGCCCACAGGTTCAGGGCTGCAGATCTCCTGCCATCCCTGGAGCAAAGAGGTGGGTTTTAGTAAGCATCTCAAAGGAAGAGAGGAAGGAGGAAAGTTGGAGAGTTTAGGGAGGAAATAGCGGAGGCTCTGACCATCATTTTTCAATCCTCTGCTACAGGTGTGGTGCCGGAGGACTGGAGGACTGCTTACTTTGTACCGTTGTTCAAAAAGGGAGAAAGGGATAGACCGAGTAATTACAGGCCAGTCAGCCTAACCTCGGTGGTGGGCAAATTGTTGGAAAAATTGTGAGGGACAGTATTAATTGTCATTTAGAAAGGCATCAATGGACTGGTCAGGTGGACAGAAGAGTTGCAAATGGAATTCAATACGGAGAAGTGTGAGGTAATGCATTTGGGAAGTGCTAACAAGGCAAGGAATACACAATAAATGGTAGGATGCTGAGAAGTGTAGAGGATAGAGGGACCTTGGAGTGCATGTCCACAGGTCCCTGAAGGTAGGACAGGTAGATAAGGTGGTTAAGAAAGCATACGGGATACTTTCCTTCATTAGCCGAGGCATAAAATATAAGAGATGGGAGATTATGCTTGAACTGTATAAAACACTACTTAGGCTACAGTTAGAGTACTGTGTACAGTTCTGGTCACCACATTACAGGAAAGATGTGATTGCACTAGAGAGGGTACAGAGGAGATTTACGAGGATGTTGCCAGGACTGGAGAATTTTAGCTATGAGGAAAGATTGGATTGGCTGGGGTTGTTTTCTTTGGAACAAAAGTGAGAAGTCGCACAACACCAGGTTATAGTCCAACAGTTTTATTTGAAATCACAAGCTTTCGGAGCGGCTACTCCTTCGTCAGGTGAAGTGAAGAAATACAAATCGGCACAGCATTTTTGGAACAGAGGAGGCTGCGTGGAGACTTGGTTGAGGTGTATAAAATTATGAGGGGCCTAGATAGAGTGGATAGGAAGGAACTATTTCCCTTAGCAGAGAGGCATAGATTTAAAGTAATTGGTGGAAGGATTAGAGGGGAGTTGAGGTAAAAAAGGGGATGAGGTCCTAAAAGCAGAATATAGGGAGTTAGGAGGTAAATTAAAAAATAGGACCTCAAAGGTAGTAATCTCAGGATTGCTACCAGTGCCATGTGCTAGTCAGAGTAGAAATAGGAGGATATTTCAAATGAATACGTGGCTAGAGGAATGGTGCAAGGGGGAGGGATTCAAATTCCTGGGACATTGGAACCGGTTCTGGGGGAGGTGGGACCAGTACAAACCGGACGGTCTGCACCTGGGCAGGGCCGGGACCGCTGTCCTAGGGGGAGTGTTTGCTAGTACTGTTGGGGAGGGTTTAAACTAAAGTGGCAGGGGGTTGGGCACCTGAGCAGGGAGACAGAGGAAAGCGTGTCAGGAAGGGACAGAAGGTATGGAGTAAAAGGTAAAGTGTTAAAAAGGAAAAAGCAGGAACTAAGTGTCACAAAACATATTTGAAAGTTCTTTATCTGAATGCACGTAGCATTCGTAACAAAATGGACGAGTTAACGGCACAAATAACTACGTATGGGTATGATCTTGTGGCCAATACAGAAACATGGCTGCAGGGTGACAACGACTGGGAATTAAATATGCCAGGGTATTTAACAATCAGGAAGGACAGGCAGGAAGGAAGGGGAGGTGGGGTGGCTATGTTAATAAAGGAAGGAATCACTGTAATACAGAGAAATTATATTGGGTCAAAGGATCAGGATAATGAAACAGTTTGGGTGGAGATAAGGAATAATAAGGGGGAAAAAACACTAGTGGGAGTAGTATATAGGCCTCCTAATAGTTGCAACTCTGCTGGAAGAAGTATTAATCAGGAAATAGTTGGGGCATGCAATAAGGGAACAGCTATAATTATGGGGGATTTTAACTATCATATTAACTGGACAAATCAAATTGGGCAGGGCAGCCTTGAGGAAGAGTTTATTGAGTGTATTAGGGATGGGTTTCTTGAGCAGTATGTAACTGATCCTACAAGGGGGCAAGCAACCTTGGACCTGGTCCTGTGTAATGAGTCAGGATTAATTAATAATGTCCTAGTTAAGGATCCCCTTGGAATGAGTGACCATAACATGGTTGAATTCCATATCCAATTAGAGGGTGAGAAGGTTGGTTCTCAAACAAGCGTACTGAGCTTGAATAAAGGAGACTATGATGGTATGAGAGCGGAATTGATTAAAGTGGACTGGGAAAATAGATTAAAGGGTAAGACGGTACATGAGCAGTGGTGTTCATTTAAGGAGTTATTTTACAACTTTCAAAAAAAAAATATTCCACTGAGGAAAAAAGGGTGTAAAAGAAATGACAGCCATCCGTGGCTAAGTAAAGAAATTAAGGATAGTATCCGACTAAAAACAAGGACATATAAGGTAGCCAAACTTAGTGGGAGGATAGAAGATTGGGAAGTCTTCAAAAGACAGCAAAAAGTAACTAAAGGATTGATTAAGAAAGGGAAGATAGATTATGAAAATAAATTAGCAAAAAATATAAAAACAGATAGCAAGAGTTTCTATAGTTATATAAAAAGAAAAAGGGTGGCTAAGGCAAACGTAGGTCCCTTAGAGGATGAGACCGGGAAATTAATGGTGGGAAACATGGAGATGGCAAAACTGCTGAACAAATATTTTGTTTCAGTCTTTACGGTAGAGGACACTAAGAATATCCCAACACTGGACAAACAGGGGGCTCTAGGGGGGGAGGAGCTAAATACGATTAAAATCACTAAGGAATTGGTACTCAGTAAAATAATAGGACTCAAGGCGGATAAATCCCCTGGACCTGATGGCTTACATCCTAGGGTCTTGAGGGAAGTGGCAGTAGGGATTGTGGATGCTTTGGTAATAATTTTCCCAAATTCCCTGGACTCAGCAAAGGTCCCGGCAGATTGGAAAACTGCTAATGTAACACCCTTATTTAAAAAGGGTAGTAGGCAGAAGGCTGGGAATTATAGACCAGTTAGCCTAACATCTGTGGTGGGTAAAATTTTGGAGTCTATTATTAAGGAGACAGTAACGGAACATTTAGATAAACATAATTTAATAGGACAAAGTCAGCATGGCTTTATGAAGGGGAAGTCATGTCTGACAAATTTGCTTGAGTTCTTTGAGGACATAACGTACAGGGTGGATAAAGGGGAACCAGTGGACGTAGTGTATTTAGACTTCCAGAAGGCATTCGACAAGGTGCCACATAAAAGATTATTGCTCAAGATAAAAATCACTGGATTGGGGGTAATATTCTGGCATGGGTGGAGGATTGGTTATCTAACAGGAAGCAGAGAGTTGGGATAAATGGTTCATTCTCGGACTGGCAACCAGTAGCCAGTGGTGTTCCGCAGGGGTCGGTGCTGGGTCCCCAACTCTTTACAATCTATATTAACGATTTGGAGGAGGGGACCGAGTGTAACATATCAAAGTTTGCAGATGATACAAAGATGGGAGGGAAAGTAGAAAGTGAGGAGGACATAAAAAACCTACAAGGGGATATAGACAGGCTGGGTGAGTGGGCGGAGATTTGGCAGATGCAATAAAATATTGGAAAATGTGAGGTTATGCACTTTGGCAGGAAAAATCAGAGAGCAAGTTAATGGGCCGAAAATTGATCCCGGGACGCGAGAGTACGCACTGCATACTCTCGCGTATTCCCACTCCAATTGCCGGTTTTCTGCATGCCCTGCGCATGCGCTGAAAACCGGCAATTGCTCTTCCGAAAAGGGGGCGGGGCCTGGGTGCATCGCGTGCGCGCTACAGGCTGCGCGCACGCTGTGCACTTCATGCTTTGGACGCGCAGGTAAGTAGGGAAGATTTTGGAAATGTAAAAAGGAGGAGTAAGACCCGCTTTTAAGAAGGTAAGTAGTGAATTAAGTATTTTTTTGAATTTTTTTTTACAGGTATATCTTTTTTATAGACTTTAAAGACAGGTAAGTTTATTTTTATAACTTTTTAAAAGATTTTAAATTTTTTCAAAAATTTAATTTTTTATTTAAAATGGTTAATTTAATTAACTATACTTATTTTATTAATGTGATGGTTTTTTTTTTAATTTAATTGAGGTTTAGCTGTTATTTTGGGGGGGTGTAAGATTCATAAGTCTCACAGCCATGCTGTGAGACTTATGAATGGAAGATGGTGTGCTGCCATTGGCTCTAACTGAGTCACGTGATCCCACAGCTCGCACGAATTCACTACGCCGCTGGGATACGCAAGCCCAGCACAGCTGATGTCTGGAACATCAAGTTCGTGCGAGCTGGATCAGAAAAAGCATAAGCGAGGTGAGACATCGCGGGGAAGGCTTACCCCCGCGGGAACAGAGCGAGATCAATTTCTGGGCCATTATCTTAATGGCGAGAAACTGGAAAGTACTGCAGTACAAAGGGATCTGGGGGTCCTAGTGCAAGAAAATCAAAAAGTTAGTATGCAGGTGCAACAGGTGATCAAGAAGGCCAACGGAATGTTGGCTTTTATTGCTAGGGGGATAGATTATAAAAACAGGGAGGTATTGCTGCAGTTATATAAGGTATTGGTGAGACCGCACCTGGAATACTGCATACAGTTTTGGTGTCCATACTTAAGAAAAGACATACTTGCTCTCGAGGCAGTACAAAGAAGGTTCACTCGGTTAATCCCGGGGATGAGGGGGTGGACATATGAGGAGAGGTTGAGTAGATTGGGACTCTACTCATTGGAGTTCAGAAGAATGAGAGGCGATCTTATTGAAACATATAAGATTGTGAAGGGCTTGATCGGGTGGATGCGGTAAGGATGTTCCCAAGGATGGGTGAAACTAGAACTAGGGGGCATAATCTAAGAATAAGGGGCTGCTCTTTCAAAACTGAGATGAGGAGAAACTTCTTCACTCAGAGGGTAGTAGGTCTGTGGAATTTGCTGCCCCAGGAAGCTGTGGAAGCTACATCATTAAATAAATTTAAAACAGAAATAGACAGTTTCCTAGAAGTAAAGGGAATCAGGGGTTACGGGGAGCGGGCAGGAAATTGGACATGAGGCTGAGTTCGGATCGGTCAAGGCCCTGTGGGTGGCGGAGCGGGCCCAGGGGCTGAGTGGCCGGGTCCTGCTCCTACTTCTTGTGTTCTTTAGATTTGAGGTTAGGATCAGATCAGCCATGATCTTATTGAATGGCGGAGCAGGCTCGAGGGGCCGATTGGCCTACTCCTGCTCCTATTTCTTATGTTCTTATATTCTTAACTTTTTTCACCCAGAGGTGGGGTCTGGAACTCACTGCCTGAAAGGGTGGTAGAGGCAGAAACCCTCATCGCATTTAAAAATAACTTGGATATGCACGTTAAATGCTATTACCTACAAGGCTACGGAGCAAGAGCTAGAAAGTGAGATTAGGTTGGATAGCTCTTTTTCAGCCGGCACAGACATGATGGGTCGAATGGCCTCTTTCTGTGCTGTAAATTTCTATGATTCTATGGCACCACCTTGTGTTTTGTTCCTCCTCCAGCCAGGGAGGAGAAATGAAAGGAGGCATTACTGGGTAACAGGAAGGCAAGGAGAGAAGAATTCAAGAGAGGCAACGAGAAGAAAAAGAAAAAGGGAGATAGAAGTAATGGGCTAGGGCCCGAAATGGCAGCTAAAATGTGCACACAAACAGACAGAGGCCTTTGAAACTGTTGTCCACACCATCCTCCTCCAATGTCTCTTCTCCATTGTCCAGTTGGGTGGGACTGCCCTCACCTGGTTCCATTCTTCAGTCGTAGCCAGACAATCACCTGCAATGACTTCTCTTCTCTTATCCTTGGCCCCTCCTATTTCTCATCTACAAGCTGCCCTTCAGCGACATTATCCGAAGACACGTCAGGTTCCACATGTACGCTGACGACACCCAGCTCTACCTCACCACCACCTCTCGACCCCTCACTGCCTCTGATTTATCACACTGCTTGTCGAGCAGAAATTTCCTCCAACTAAATATTGGGAAGACCGAAGCCATTGTCTTCGGTCCCCACCACAATCTCCAGCCCACTCCCTGGCAACTGTCTGAGGCTGAACCAGACTGTTCGCAACCTTGGTGTCGTATTTGACTCCAAGATGAGCTTCCAACCACATATCTGCGCCATCACTAAGCCTGCCAATTTCCACCTTTGTAACATCGTCCTACTCCGCCCCTGCCTCAGCTCATCCGCTGCTGAAACCCTCCTTGCCTTTGTTACCTCTAGACTTGACTATTCCAATGCTCTCCTGGCCGGCCTCCCATCTTCCACCCTCCATAAACTTAAGCTCCTGCAAAACTGTGCTACCCGTATCCTAACACACCAAGTCCCTTTCACCCATCACCCCTGTGCTCACTGATTTACATTGGCTCACGGTTAAGCAACACCTCAATTTAAAAATTCTCATCCTTGTTTTCAAAACCCTCCATGGCCTCACCACTCTCCATCTCTGTAACCTACTCCAGCTTTACAACCCACTGAGATTTTTGCGCTCATCCAATTCTGGCCTATTGAGCATCCCCAATTTTAATCACTCCACCATTGGCGGCCGTGCCTTCAGCTGCCAAGGCTCAAAGCTCTGCAATTCCCTCCCTGAACCTCTCCATCTCTCTACCACTCTCTCTTCCTTTAAGATGCTCCTTAAAACCAACCTATTTGGCCAAGCTTTTGGACATCTGCCCTAATATCTCATGTGGCTCGGTGTCAAATTTTGTTTGACAACGCTCCTGTGAAGCGCCTTAGGATGTTTTACTACGTTAAAGGTACTATATAAATACAAGTTGTTGTTGTTGTTGGATGGAATTGAATGGAAGGAACAGGATAGTCTGGGCAGCTCCTGGAGAGACGGACATCCAGGGCGCCCTGTAAACCCGCCCAGTGGGCTCAGTACACAGTCTGTAAGAGCTCATGGGGTGCGGGGGTGGGGGGCAGCGGGTACGGTCTGTTTGAACCTATGACGGGTCTGTTTAATCCCGTGGGGTGGTGGGAGGGGGTGTTGATCCCTTGGGGTGGGGGGAGGGGGTGTTTGATCCCTTGGGGTGGGGGGAGGGGTGTTTGATCCCGTGGGGTGGGGGGAGGGGGTGTTTGATCCCTTGGGGTGGGGGGAGGGGTGTTTGATCCCGTGGGGTGGGGGGAGGGGGTGTTTGATCCCTTGGGGTGGGGGGAGGGGGTGTTTGATCCCTTGGGGTGGGGGGAGGGGGTGTTGATCCCTTGGGGTGGGGGGAGGGGGTGTTTGATCCCGTGGGGTGGGGGGAGGGGGTGTTTGATCCCTTGGGGTGGGGGGGAGGGGGTGTTTGATCCCTTGGGGTGGGGGGAGGGGGTGTTGATCCCTTGGGGTGGGGGGAGGGGGTGTTTGATCCCTTGGGGTGGGGGGAGGGGGTGTTTGATCCCGTGGGGTGGGGGGAGGGGGTGTTTGATCCCGTGGGGTGGGGGGGAGGGGGTGTTTGATCCCGTGGGGTGGGGGGGAGGGGGTGTTTGATCCCTTGGGGTGGGGGGAGGGGTGTTTGATCCCTTGGGGTGGGGGGAGGGGGTGTTTGATCCCTTGGGGTGGGGGGAGGGGGTGTTTGATCCTGTGGGGTGGGGGGAGGGGGTGTTTGATCCCGTGGGGTGGGGGGAGGGGGTGTTTGATCCCTTGGGGTGGGGGGAAGGGGTGTTTGATCCTGTGGGGTGGGCGGGGCTGTGCTGACGGACGGTGGGCGGGGCCGTGCTGACGGACGGTGGGCGGGGCTGTGCTGACGGACGGTGGGCGGGGCTGTGCTGACGGACGGTGGGCGGGGCCGTGCTGACGGACGGTGGGCGGGGGCCGCTGTGACGTGCGCTCGGCTGCAGGCCCGAAGATGCCGGCGGTGTCCAAGGGGGACGGGATGCGGGGCCTGGCTGTCTTTATATCTGACATTAGGAACTGTGAGTAGCGGCGCCGCGCACCACCTCAGGAGCGCGCTCCCGAACGCCAGCTCCCGCCCCTGGGCCGCCGGGAGCAGTGTGGAGACTTGCGGCAGAAAGGCGGCCCGTTTCCAGCTTCCAGCCCCGGGCCCAGGCGCCGGCCTCACACTGTCACCAGCAGCTGGTGCCGCCCCCCCAGAAATAGTGTCACAAGAAGAGCTGACTGGACTCCACTCCTGCCCGGTGATATCCCAGCAGCTACCGAGCACAGAATACTTACTGAAGTCGTGTGGCAGCAAAACAGGGGCTCGCTTTGCCCTTTCGCTCCTACTAACGGCTACTCTTCTGCCAAGTTACCTGGCGTGGATGCTTCATCCCCCACCCCCATCATCCATCCATCCCCATCACCTTCCAGGTGGCTGTTCTACATGCGAGCCTGGACAGTGAATGTCAGCAGCCGATTCCACGGCAGGATCCCAGCACAACCTGATCATGCCCTCACCGGACACATTGTGCATTTTCCAGCAGGGGTCACTGGTGTCCGATCAGGACACTACCCACCCCCACCCCCCCAAGCCCAGAGCCACTGTGGCCAATTGCAGTGTCCCTTCTGTGAATAACATCAGTCACATGGACAGCTCCTTGTATCTGACCCAAACATGTAATGTTGGATCCAAAGAGGTTCACAATTTTTCTCTATAACTTAACTGTAATTCTTAAATCAGATCTTTGGTAGGTCACCTGAAAATAAACCTATTTGGGTTAGTGCCAGTGCTGTTCATTATAAATGTTTCTGTGTAATGCAGTAAATATATTTTCACCAACATCAGCAATAACAAACTCCTGTAACTCATGGGGGTAATATAGTAGCATGGATTGAGGATTGGTTAATGGACAGTGTAGGGATAAACGGGTCATTTTCGAGATGGCAGGCTGTAACTAGTGGGGTGCCATAAGGATCAGTGCTGGGCCCTCAGCTATTTACAATCTATATCAATGACCTAGATGAGGGGACCAAGTATAATGTATCCAAGTTTGCAGATGATACAAAGTTAGGTGGGAAAGTAAGTTGTGAGGAGGATGCTAAGAGGCTACAAAGGGATGTGAGCAGGTTAAGTGAGTGGGCAACAACATGGCAAATGGAATATAATGCAGAGAAGTGTGAAGTTATCCACTTTGGTAGGAAAAATAGAAAAGCAGAATATTTTTTAACTAGTGAAAGACTGGGAAATGTTGGTGTTCAGAGGGACCTGGGTGTCCTTGTACATGAATCACAGAAAGTTAACATGCAGGTACATCAAGCAATTTGGAAAGCAAATGGTATGTTAGCCTTTACTACAAAGGGATTAGAGTATAAGAGTAAAGAAGTCTGACTATAATTATATAGGGCCTTGGTAAGACCACACCTGGAGTACTGTGTACCATTTTGGTCTCCTTTCCTAAGGACATGTCTTAGAGGGAGTACAACAAAGGTTCACTGGACTGATTCTTGGGAAGAGGGGATTGTGGTGCATGTAGGTACCAACGATATAGGTAAAAAGCGGGAAGAGGTCCTACAAGCAGAATTTAGGGAGCTAGGAGCTAAATTAAAAAGTAGGACCTCTAAGGTAGTAATCTCTGGATTGCTACCAGGGCCACGTGCTAATCAGAATAGAGAGAACAGGATAGTGAGATTGAATACGTGGCTTGAGCAGTGGTGCAGGAGGGAGGGATTCAAATTCCTGAGGCATTGGAACCAGTTCTGGGGGAAGTGGGACCTGTATAAAAGGGACGGTCTGCACTTGGGCAGGACTGGAACCGATGTCCTCGGGGTAATATTTGCTAAAGCAGTTCGGGAGGATTTAAACTAATATGGCAGGGGAATGGGAACCTATGTAGCGAAACAGGGGGAAGTAATATGCAGTCAGAAACAAATGTTAGAAGGGTGAGAAACAATAGGGGAAGGCCGAGTAAACAAAGGCAAGAAACACAAAGGGCCATACTAAATCATAAGTCTAAAAGGACAAAGGATGTTAATAAAACAAGCCTAAAGGCTCTGTGTCTTAATGCAAGGAGTATCCGTAATAAGGTGGATGAATTGACTGTGCAAATAGATGTTAACGGATATGATGTGATTGGGATTACAGAGACGTGGCTCCAGAACAATCAAGGCTGGGAACTGAACATCCAGGGGTATTCAACATTCAGAAAGGATAGAATAAAAGGAAAAGGGGGTGGGGTAGCATTGCTGGTTAAAGAGGAGATTAATGCAATAGCTAGGAAGGACATCAGCTTGGAGGATGTGGAATCAATATGGGTTGAGCTGCAGAACACCAAAGGGCAGAAAACGTTAGTGGGAGTTGTGTACAGACCTCCAAACAGCAGTAGTGAGGTGGGGGAGGGTATGAAACAGGAAATCAGAGGTGCGTGCAAAAAAGGCACGGTAGTTATCATGGGTGACTTTAATATGCATATAGATTGGGCTACTCAAACTGGAAGCAATACGGTGGAGGAGGATTTCCTGGAGTGTTTAAGGGATGGTTTCCTAAACCAATATGTTGAGGAACCAACTCGAGGGGAGGCCATCCTGGACTGGGTGTTGTGTAATGAGGAGGGACTAATCAGCAATCTTGTGGTACGAGGCCCCCTGGGGAAGAGTGACCATAGTATGGTGGAGTTCTACATTAGGATGGAGAAGGAAACAGTTAAGTCAGAGACCATGGTCCAGAACTTAAATAAGGGCAACTTTGAGGGTATGAGGCGTGAATTGGCGAGGTTAAATTGGCAAGCGATATTTAAGGGGCTATCAGTGGAAGGGCAATGGCAGACATTTAGAGATCGCATGGATGAACTACAACAATTGTACATCCCGGTCTGGCGTAAAAATAAAAAAGGGAAGGTGGCTCAACCATGGCTAACAAGGGAAATCAGGGATAGTATTAAAACCAAGAAGTTGCATACAAATTGGCTAGAAGTAGCAGCAAACCTGGGGACTGGGAGAACTTCAAAACTCAGCAGAGGAGGACGAAGGGTTTGATTAGGGCAGGGAAAATAAAATATGAAAGGAAGCTTGCAGAGAACATTAAAATAGACTGCAAAAGCTTCTATAAATATGTAAAAAGAAAGAGGTTAGTAAAAACAAACGTAGGTCCCCTGCAGTTGGAAACAGGGGAAGTCGTAATGGGGAACAAGGAAATGGCAGATCAATTGAACAAGTACTTTGGTTCGGTGTTTACTGTGGAGGACACACACAACCTGCCGGAAATAAAAGGGGTCAGAGGATCTGGTAAGAGGGAGGAGCTGAGGGAAATCCTTATTAGTCGGGAAAAGGTATTGGGGAAATTGATGGGACTGAAGGCTGAGAAATCCCCGGGGCCTGATGGACTGCATCCCAGAGTACTTAAGGAGGTGGCCTTGGAAATAGTGGATGCATTGACGATCATTTTCCAACATTCCTTAGACTCTGGATCAGTTCCGATGGAGTGGAGGGTGGCCAATGTAACCCCTCTTTTTAAAAAAGGAGGGAGGGAGAAAGCAGGGAATTATAGACCGGTCAGCCTGACATCGGTCGTGGGTAAAATGATGGAAGCAATTATTAAAGATGTCATAACAGACCATTTGGAAAGTGGCGACATGATAGGTCCAAGTCAGCATGGATTTGTGAAAGGGAAATCATGCTTGACAAATCTTCTGGAATTTTTTGAGGATGTTTGCAATAGGGTGGACAGGGGGGAACCAGTAGATGTGGTGTATTTGGACTTTCAGAAGGCCTTCGACAAGGTCCCACACAAGAGATTGGTGAGCAAAGTTAAAGCACATGGGATTGGGGGTAATGTGTTGACATGGATTGAGAACTGGTTGGCACACAGGAAACAAAGAGTAGGAGTAAATGGGTACTTTTCAGAATGGCAGGCAGTGACCAGCGGGGTACCGCAGGGTTCGGTGCTGGGACCCCAGCTGTTTACATTATATATTAATGATTTGGACGAAGGGATTAAATGTAATATCTCCAAATTTGCGGATGACACTAAATTGGGAGGCAGTGTGAACAATGAGGAGGATGCTAGGAGGCTACAGAGTGACTTGGACAGGTTGGGTGAATGGGCAAATGTATGGCAGATGAAGTACAATGTGGATAAATGTGAGGTTATCCACTTTGGTGGTAAAAATACAGAGGCGGACTATTACCTGAATGGTGGCAGATTAGGGAAAGGGGACGTGCAACGAGACCTGGGCGTCATGGTACATCAGTCACTGAAGGTGGGAATGCAAGTGCAGCAGGCAGTCAAGAAAGCAAACGGAATGATGGCCTTCATAGCAAGGGGATTTGAGTACAGGAGTAGGGAGGTGATGCTACAGTTGTACAGGGCCTTGGTGAGGCCACACCTGGAGTATTGTGCGCAGTTTTGGTCTCCTAACTTAAGGAAGGACATTCTTGCTATTGAGGGAGTGCAGCGAAGGTTCACTAGATTGATTCCTGGGATGGCCGGACTGACATATCAAGAAAGATTGGGTCAACTGAACTTGTATCCTCTGGAGTTCAGAAGAATGAGGGGGGATCTTATAGAGACGTTTAAAATCCTGACTGGTTTAGACAAATTAGATGCGGGCAGAATGTTCCCAATGGTAGGGAAAACTAGAACCAGGGGTCACAGTCTAAGGATTAAGGGGAAGCCATTTAGGACTGAGCTGAGGAGGAACTTCTTCACCCAGAGAGTGGTGAATCTATGGAATTCTCTTCCACAGAAGGTTGTTGAGGCCAGTTCGCTAAATATATTCAAAAGGGAATTAGATATAACACTCACAACTAAGGGGATCAAGGGGTATGGCGAGAAAGCAGGAATGGGGTACTGAGGTAGCATGTTCAGCCATGAACGCATTGAATGGCGGTGCAGGCTCGAAGGACCGAATGGTCTACTCCTGTACCTATTTTCTATGTTTCTATGTCCTGTGAGGAGAGATTGAGTAGACTATATTTCCTAGAGTTTAGAAGAATGAGAGGTGATCTCATTGAAACATATAAAATTCTTAAGGGGCTTGACAGGGTAGATGCAGGGAGGATATTCCCCCTGGCTGGGAAGTCTAGAAAACTAGGGGCCAGTCTCAGAAGAAGGGATCGGCCATTTAGGACTGAGATGAGGAGAAATTTCTTCACTCAGAGGGTGGTGAATCTTTGGAAGTATATTCACGACAGAGATTGATAGATTTTTGAATACTAAGGGAATCAAGGGATATGGGCATAGAGCGGGAAGGTGGAGTTGAGGTCGAAGATCAGCTATGATCTTATTGAATGGCGGAGCAGGCTCGATGGGTCGAATGGCCGACTCCTGCTCCTATTTCTTAAAATGCTTGAGCAGAGTTGGCAGCAGACTCTTCGCTCCTGTTGGTGCTTGTGATTTGCCTTTGATACGAGTCCCTGATAGGAACAATCTGGCAGGACTTCCAAATGGAAAGTCAGCTCGAAGTTTACTGCCTTATTACTGATTACGTACGAGCAGCGGCAGCAGCAGGGTGTAACAGGATGGGCGACATAATTGAAGGATTATCATCAGCTTTCTTTCCACCCACACACATTGTGTTCATCCCTCCCCCTGCAGATCTGTCACAGGTATATACAGTACATAAAACTCAGTGTAGAAACTGATGTAGTCATGATTTGCTGTGCAGCAAATATTTCTCCTTGTATTCCTCCTTGCAGGCAAAAGCAAAGAAGCAGAAATAAAGCGAATCAACAAAGAGCTGGCAAACATCCGCTCCAAGTTTAAAGGTAAGGATCCCAGCCCATAGGGTATAAGTAGCCTAGTGATTATGGTGCTGGTTGAGCAACTCTGAGGTCGAGAGTTCAAACTTGTGTGTCGGCACCTGGAAGAAAGCTGCCAGATTGTCTAAAAAGTCATTGGGGATGGAAACCAGTTACCTCTAGTCAGACCGACCTACACATGGTTTCAGTCCCACACCACGTGGCTGCCTCTCGATACCCTCTGCAGTGGACTTACAAGTTGTAATTGAAAAAAAAAATTGCTACTCATTTCTTAACGAAGAAGTCACGCGCATCTAGTGACGGGCAATACACACAGCCTTGCCAGCATCGCCTGTGTCCTGAGAACAATTTAAGGGGAGAAATAACTCCATTTACACATGTAGTGAGGATCCCAGCACACTGAAATCTGCTCTGTTTACATGTGTAGTGAGAATCCCAGCACACTGAAATCTGCTCTGTTTACACGTGTAGTGAGAATCCCAGCACACGTGTAGTGAGGATCCCAGCACACTGAAATCTGCTCTGTTTACACGTGTAGTGAGAATCCCAGCACACGTGTAGTGAGGATCCCAGCACACTGAAATCTGCTCTGTTTACATGTGTAGTGAGAATCCCAGCACACGTGTAGTGAGAATCCCAGCACACTGAAATCTGCTCTGTTTACATGTGTAGTGAGAATCCCAGCACACTGAAATCTGCTCTGTTTACATGTGTAGTGAGAATCCCAGCACACGTGTAGTGAGAATCCCAGCACACTGAAATCTGCTCTGTTTACATGTGTAGTGAGAATCCCAGCACACGTGTAGTGAGAATCCCAGCACACTGAAATCTGCTCTGTTTACATGTGTAGTGAGAATCCCAGCACACGTGTAGTGAGAATCCCAGCACACTGAAATCTGCTCTGTTTACATGTGTAGTGAGAATCCCAGCACACGTGTAGTGAGAATCCCAGCACACTGAAATCTGCTCTGTTTACACGTGTAGTGAGAATCCCAGCACACTGAAATCTGCTCTGTTTACATGTGTAGTGAGAGAATCCCAGCACACTGAAATCTGCTCTGTTTACCTGTGTAGTGAGAGAATCCCAGCACACTGAAATCTGCTCTGTTTACCTGTGTAGTGAGAATCCCAGCACACTGAAATCTGCTCTGTTTACCTGTGTAGTGAGAATCCCAGCACACTGAAATCTGCTCTGTTTACACGTGTAGTGAGAATCCCAGCACACTGAAATCTGCTCTGTTTACACGTGTAGTGAGAATCCCAGCACACTGAAATCTGCTCTGTTTACACGTGTAGTGAGAATCCCAGCACACTGAAATCTGCTCTGTTTACACGTGTAGTGAGAATCCCAGCACACTGAAATCTGCTCTGTTTACACGTGTAGTGAGAATCCCAGCACACTGAAATCTGCTCTGTTTACACGTGTAGTGAGAATCCCAGCACACTGAAATCTGCTCTGTTTACACGTGTAGTGAGAATCCCAGCACACTGAAATCTGCTCTGTTTACATGTGTAGTGAGAATCCCAGCACACTGAAATCTGCTCTGTTTACATGTGTAGTGAGAATCCCAGCACACTGAAATCTGCTCTGTTTACATGTGTAGTGAGAGAATCCCAGCACACTGAAATCTGCTCTGTTTACACGTGTAGGGAGAGAATCCCAGCACACTGAAATCTGCTCTGTTTACATGTGTAGTGAGAATCCCAGCACACTGAAATCTGCTCTGTTTACGTGTGTAGTGAGAATCCCAGCACACTGAAATCTGCTCTGTTTACACGTGTAGTGAGAATCCCAGCACACTGAAATCTGCTCTGTTTACATGTGTAGTGAGAATCCCAGCACACTGAAATCTGCTCTGTTTACATGTGTAGTGAGAATCCCAGCACACTGAAATCTGCTCTGTTTACATGTGTAGTGAGAGAATCCCAGCACACTGAAATCTGCTCTGTTTACACGTGTAGGGAGAGAATCCCAGCACACTGAAATCTGCTCTGTTTACATGTGTAGTGAGAATCCCAGCACACTGAAATCTGCTCTGTTGACACGTGTAGTGAGAGAATCCCAGCACACTGAAATCTGCTCTGTTTACACGTGTAGGGAGAGAATCCCAGCACACTGAAATCTGCTCTGTTTACACGTGTAGTGAGAATCCCAGCACACTGAAATCTGCTCTGTTTACACGTGTAGGGAGAGAATCCCAGCACACTGAAATCTGCTCTGTTTACACGTGTAGTGAGAATCCCAGCACACTGAAATCTGCTCTGTTTACACGTGTAGTGAGAATCCCAGCACACTGAAATCTGCTCTGTTTACACGTGTAGTGAGAATCCCAGCACACTGAAATCTGCTCTGTTTACATGTGTAGTGAGAATCCCAGCACACTGAAATCTGCTCTGTTTACATGTGTAGTGAGAATCCCAGCACACTGAAATCTGCTCTGTTTACATGTGTAGTGAGAGAATCCCAGCACACTGAAATCTGCTCTGTTTACACGTGTAGGGAGAGAATCCCAGCACACTGAAATCTGCTCTGTTTACATGTGTAGTGAGAATCCCAGCACACTGAAATCTGCTCTGTTTACATGTGTAGTGAGAATCCCAGCACACTGAAATCTGCTCTGTTTACACGTGTAGTGAGAATCCCAGCACACTGAAATCTGCTCTGTTTACATGTGTAGTGAGAATCCCAGCACACTGAAATCTGCTCTGTTTACATGTGTAGTGAGAATCCCAGCACACTGAAATCTGCTCTGTTTACATGTGTAGTGAGAGAATCCCAGCACACTGAAATCTGCTCTGTTTACACGTGTAGGGAGAGAATCCCAGCACACTGAAATCTGCTCTGTTTACACGTGTAGTGAGAATCCCAGCACACTGAAATCTGCACTGTTTACATGTGCAGTGAGAATCCCAGCACACTGAAATCTGCTCTGTTTACATGTGTAGTGAGAATCCCAGCACACTGAAATCTGCTCTGTTGACACGTGTAGTGAGAGAATCCCAGCACACTGAAATCTGCTCTGTTTACACGTGTAGGGAGAGAATCCCAGCACACTGAAATCTGCTCTGTTTACACGTGTAGTGAGAATCCCAGCACACTGAAATCTGCTCTGTTTACACGTGTAGGGAGAGAATCCCAGCACACTGAAATCTGCTCTGTTTACACGTGTAGGGAGAGAATCCCAGCACACTGAAATCTGCTCTGTTTACACGTGTAGTGAGAATCCCAGCACACTGAAATCTGCTCTGTTTACATGTGTAGTGAGAATCCCAGCACACTGAAATCTGCTCTGTTTACATGTGTAGTGAGAATCCCAGCACACTGAAATCTGCTCTGTTTACATGTGTAGTGAGAATCCCAGCACACTGAAATCTGCTCTGTTTACACATGTAGTGAGGATCCCAGCACACTGAAATCTGCTCTGTTTACACGTGTAGGGAGAGAATCCCAGCACACTGAAATCTGCTCTGTTTACACGTGTAGGGAGAGAATCCCAGCACACTGAAATCTGCTCTGTTTACACGTGTAGTGAGGATCCCAGCACACTGAAATCTGCTCTGTTTACACGTGTAGTGAGAGAATCCCAGCACACTGAAATCTGCTCTGTTTACATGTGTAGTGAGAATCCCAGCACACTGAAATCTGCTCTGTTTACATGTGTAGTGAGAATCCCAGCACACTGAAATCTGCTCTGTTTACATGTGTAGTGAGAATCCCAGCACACTGAAATCTGCTCTGTTTACACATGTAGTGAGGATCCCAGCACACTGAAATCTGCTCTGTTTACACGTGTAGTGAGAGAATCCCAGCACACTGAAATCTGCTCTGTTTACATGTGTAGTGAGAATCCCAGCACACTGAAATCTGCTCTGTTTACACATGTAGTGAGGATCCCAGCACACTGAAATCTGCTCTGTTTACACGTGTAGTGAGAGAATCCCAGCACACTGAAATCTGCTCTGTTTACACGTGTAGTGAGAATCCCAGCACACTGAAATCTGCTCTGTTTACACATGTAGTGAGAGAATCCCAGCACACTGAAATCTGCTCTGTTTACATGTGTAGTGAGAATCCCAGCACACTGAAATCTGCTCTGTTTACACATGTAGTGAGGATCCCAGCACACTGAAATCTGCTCTGTCTACACGTGTAGTGAGAGAATCCCAGCACACTGAAATCTGCTCTGTTTACATGTGTAGTGAGAATCCCAGCACACTGAAATCTGCTCTGTTTACACATGTAGTGAGGATCCCAGCACACTGAAATCTGCTCTGTTTACATGTGTAACAGGCAGTACAGGTTGGGATACCTTGGGAATGGGGAATTCGACTCAGCAGTCCCATCTTTTTTTGATCAATCCCATGCACCCAGCCTTTCCCCATATTCCTTAATCCTCCTCTTTTGAAAGACTCCAATTGTGTCTCCAGCATTTTTATAATGTTCGCTTAAATACTCCTGCCTGCAAACCTGTTCCACAACTCATTTGGATGGAAGACTACCCCCGAATTCCCTTCTGACTCCTGAGGTGAACAATGAATCACCGTGAACAATTTGTCTGCTTCAGCTGTTGGTTCCCTTCACAATGCAGAAAGCTTCGAGTAAATCTCCCAAGTCATAGTTTCCAATGAAGTTTCAAACACCAAGAGGCAACTTCATTTAAAGACCTGCCTAATCTTTCTGTAGGGTAATGTAGTGTTGGCTGGAATTATATTTGTAAAATCTGTATTCTAGAAAGTTCTTGCGTACTATCTCTAAATCTTTTATGATGGGATGTTACCTAACAAATATTAACCTGGTATACACGGGCTATTGTAAAGGTTTAGAAGAAGGAGTTCCAAGAACAGAGGAGGCAGGAACTTGGTGGAATTTTCCTTTATATATGTAATGCTCATTCGATTACAAACTATTTGATAAGTGTGTTTATTTCACAAGTTAATAAATAGAGAATTGCACTGGTTTAATCAAAAGAATAAACCCTTTGTTATTTAGTGGTCTTCTCCCCTCGGGCTAGGGCACAATCTTAGGATGCTTCTTCATTCAGAAGGTCCGCAGCTTGGCTGCTCTCGAGTTGCATGGTTTGCTCTATTTATGTCCCACTAGTGTATCACTAAGTTCAGCCAACCTCGACAGTCTGAACTGCTCTTTCTTCGAGCAGTCATATAGGTTCTAATTATCACTGTTTCAACAATGGGACTCAGCTAAACTCAGACATTTGCAAGTGATCCATCCCTATTCCTTGGTATTAGTTCTCAAGAGTCCTTTAATTGTATTTATGGCACGGGGTTAGATACAGAATAAAGCTTCCTCTACACTGTCGCATCAAACACTCCCAGGGCAGGTGCAGCACGGGTTAGATACAGAGTAAAGCTCCCTCTACACTGTCCCATCAAACACTCCCAGGGCAGGTACAGCACGGGGTTAGATACAGAATAAAGCTCCGTCTACACTGTCCCATCAAACACTCCCAGGGCAGGTACAGCACGGGTTAGATACAGAGTAAAGCTCCCTCTACACTGCCCATCAAACACTCCCAGGACAGGTACAGCACGGGTTAGATACAGAGTAAAGCTCCCTCTACACTGTCCCATCAAACACTCCCAGGGCAGGTACAGCACGGGTTAGATACAGAGTAAAGCTCCCTCTACACTGCCCATCAAACACTCCCAGGACAGGTACAGCACGGGTTAGATACAGAGTAAAGCTTCCTCTACACTCTCGCATCAAACACTCCCAGGGCAGGTACAGCACGGGTTAGATACAGAGTAAAGCTCCCTCTACACTGTCCCATCAAACACTCCCAGGGAAGGTACAGCACGGGTTAGATACAGAATAAAGCTCCGTCTACACTGTCCCATCAAACACTCCCAGGGCAGGTACAGCACGGGGTTAGATACAGAATAAAGCTCCGTCTACACTGTCCCATCAAACACTCCCAGGGCAGGTACAGCACGGGTTAGATACAGAGAAAGCACCCTCTACACTGTCCCATCAAACACTCCCAGGGCAGGTACAGCACGGGTTAGATACAGAGTAAAGCTTCCTCTACACTGTCGCATCAAACACTCCCAGGGCAGGTACAGCACGGGTTAGATACAGAGTAAAGCTCCCTCTACACTGTCCCATCAAACAATCCTAGGTCAGGTACAGCACGGGTTAGATACAGAGTAAAGCTCCCTCTGCACTGTCCCATCAAACACTCCCAGGGCAGGTACAGCACGGGTTAGATACAGAGTAAAGCTCCCTCTACACTGTCCCATCAAACACTCCCAGGGCAGGTACAGCACGGGTTATAAGCTCCCCATCTGCTGTCACATTTAACTGTTTCTGATAATGAGGAATGGAAAAGCAGTCAGGTGGGAGCCTGAGATTGTTTAAACTCAGACATGAAGTTTTGCAGCAATTGATGTGTATTGTTGGTGTTGTAGAGGCACTGTTTGTAGCTGGTGTCTCTGGTGCTGCTATTGATGCTAGTACAGCACTGTTGGACCACGGCTCTCGTGTTGGAGCCGCATGAAAGATCCTGTCGTTCTGAAATGAGATCTGCAGCTTACCCAGGTACAGGCTGCAGAAGATGAAGAATACACAGGGTGTTTAGTATTTGGATGTACAGCTGCAACCCACAGTCTTAACAATAATTAAAAGAAAAAAGATTACTGAGCAATTTTCTATTAAGACTGGGTTCATTAGCACACATCATCATCGTCATGCTTGCTTTTGCATGTGCCCAGTGGAGCAACTGCACTGTGGGATGCTGTCCTGGCTGCTGTGCAACTGTCCAGTGGCTGGAGGGATGACCCAGACACATAGCTTGTAATCCACCAGCACTGGCCCTTTCTTCAGTGTGTGCTGTGTATTGGTCATCCAGACCCCTACCATGGTGTGCGAGTTCACTTTTTCCCTTATAGACCCGAACTGTGCTGTGTCTGGGTTAACGTTCCCTTCCTAACTGCTGTGTCTGGGTTAACGTTCCCTTCCTAACTGTGCTGTGTCTGGGTTAACATTCCCTTCCTAACTGTGCTGTGTCTGGGTTAACGTTCCCTTCCTAACTGCTGTGTCTGGGTTAACATTCCCTTCCTAACTGTGCTGTGTCTGGGTTAACATTCCCTTCCTAACTGTGCTGTAGAAACATAGAAACATAGAAAATAGGTGCAGGAGTAGACCATTCGGTCCTTCGAGCCTGCACCGCCATTCAATGCGTTCATGGCTGAACATGCTACCTCAGTACCCCATTCCTGCTTTCTCGCCATACCCCTTGATCCCCCTAGTTGTGAGTATTATATCTAACTCCCTTTTGAATATATTTAGCGAACTGGCCTCAACAACCTTCTGTGGTAGAGAATTCCATAGATTCACCACTCTCTGGGTGAAGAAGTTCCTCCTCATCTCAGTCTTAAATGGCTTCCCCTTTATCCTTAGACTGTGACCCCTGGTTTTAGTTTTCCCTAACATTGGAAACATTCTGCCCGCATCTAATTTGTCTAAACCAGTCAGGATTTTAAACGTCTCTATAAGATCCCCCCTCATTCTTCTGAACTCCAGAGGATACAAGTTCAGTTGATCCAGTCTTTCTTGATATGTCCGTCTGGCCATCCCAGGAATCAATCTAGTGAACCTTCGTTGCACTCCCTCAATAGCAAGAATGTCCTTCCTCAAGTTAGGAGACCAAAACTGCACACAATACTCCAGGTGTGGCCTCACCAAGGCCCTGTACAACTGTAGCATCACCTCCCTACTCCTGTACTCAAATCCCCTTGCTATGAAGGCCATCATGCCATTTGCTTTCTTGACTGCCTGCTGCACTTACCTTCCCACCTTCAGTGACTGATGTACCATGACGCCCAGGTCTCGTTGCACCTCCCCTTTCCCTAATCTGCCACCATTCAGGTAATAGTCTGCCTCCCTATTTTTACCACCAAAGTGGAAAACCTCACATTTATCCACATTGTACTTCATCTGCCATACATTTGCCCATTCACCCAACCTGTCCAAGTCACTCTGTAGCCTCCTAGCATCCTCCTCATTGTTCACACTGCCTCCCAATTTAGTGTCATCCGCAAATTTGGAGATATTACAATTAATCCCTTCGTCCAAATCATTAATATATAATGTAAACAGCTGGGGTCCCAGCACCGAACCCTGCGGTACCCCGCTGGTCACTGCCTGCCATTCTGAAAAGTACCCATTTACTCCTACTCTTTGTTTCCTGTGTGCCAACCAGTTCTCAATCCACGTCAACACATTACCCCCAATCCCATGTGCTTTAACTTTGCACACCAATCTCTTGTGTGGGACCTTGTCGAAGGCCTTCTGAAAGTCCAAATACACCACATCTACTGGTTCCCCCCCGTCCACCCTATTGGAAACATCCTCAAAAAATTCCAGAAGATTTGTCAAGCATGATTTCCCTTTCACAAATCCATGCTGACTTGGACCTATCATGTCGCCACTTTCCAAATGGTCTGTTATGACATCTTTAATAATTGATTCCATCATTTTACCCACCACCGATGTCAGGCTGACCGGTCTATAATTCCTGTGTCTGGGTTAACGTTCCCTTCCTAACTGTGCTGTGTCTGGGTTAACATTCCCTTCATAACTGTGCTGTGTCTGGGTTAACATTCCCTTCCCAACTGTGCTGTGTCTGGGTTAACGTTCCCTTCCTAACTGTGCTGTGTCTGGGTTAACGTTCCCTTCCTAACTGTGCTGTGTCTGGGTTAACGTTCTCTTCCTAACTGTGCTGTGTCTGGGTTAACATTCCCTTCCTAACTGTGCTGTGTCTGGGTTAACGTTCCCTTCCTAACTGTGCTGTGTCTGGGTTAACGTTCCCTTCCTAACTGTGCTGTGTCTGGGTTAACGTTCCCTTCCTAACTGTGCTGTGTCTGGGTTAACGTTCCCTTCCTAACTGTGCTGTGTCTGGGTTAACGTTCCCTTCCTAACTGTGCTGTGTCTGGGTTAACATTCCCTTCCTAACTCTGCTGTGTCTGGGTTAACATTCCCTTCCTAACTGTGCTGTGTCTGGGTTAACGTTCCCTTCCTAACTGTGCTGTGTCTGGGTTAACGTTCCCTTCATAACTGCTGTGTCTGGGTTAACGTTCCCTTCCTAACTGTGCTGTGTCTGGGTTAACATTCCCTTCCTAACTGTGCTGTGTCTGGGTTAACGTTCCCTTCCTAACTGTGCTGTGTCTGGGTTAACGTTCCCTTCCCAACTGTGCTGTGTCTGGGTTAACGTTCCCTTCCTAACTGTGCTGTGTCTGGGTTAACGTTCCCTTCCTAACTGTGCTGTGTCTGGGTTAACGTTCTCTTCCTAACTGTGCTGTGTCTGGGTTAACATTCCCTTCCTAACTGCTGTGCCTGGGTTAACATTCCCTTCCTAACTGTGCTGTGTCTGGGTTAACGTTCCCTTCCTAACTGCTGTGTCTGGGTTAACGTTCCCTTCCTAACTGTGCTGTGTCTGGGTTAACGTTCCCTTCCGAACTGTGCTGTGTCTGGGTTAACGTTCCCTTCCTAACTGTGCTGTGTCTGGGTTAATGTTCCCTTCCTAACTGTGCTGTGTCTGGGTTAACGTTCCCTTCCTAACTGTGCTGTGTCTGGGTTAACGTTCCCTTCCTAACTGTGCTGTGTCTGGGTTAACATTCCCTTCCTAACTGTGCTGTGTCTGGGTTAACGTTCCCTTCCTAACTGTGCTGTGTCTGGGTTAACATTCCCTTCCTAACTGTGCTGTGTCTGGGTTAACGTTCCCTTCCTAACTGTGCTGTGTCTGGGTTAACGTTCCCTTCCTAACTGCTGTGTCTGGGTTAACGTTCCCTTCCTAACTGCTGTGTCTGGGTTAACGTTCCCTTCCTAACTGCTGTGTCTGGGTTAACGTTCCCTTCCTAACTGTGCTGTGTCTGGGTTAACGTTCCCTTCCTAACTGTGCTGTGTCTGGGTTAACGTTCCCTTCCTAACTGCTGTGTCTGGGTTAACGTTCCCTTCCAAACTGTGCTGTGTCTGAGTTAACGTTCCCTTCCTAACTGTGCTGTGTCTGGGTTAACGTTCCCTTCCTAACTGCTGTGTCTAGGTTAACGTTCCCTTCCGAACTGTGCTGTGTCTGGGTTAACGTTCCCTTCCTAACTGTGCTGTGTCTGGGTTAACGTTCCCTTCCTAACTGTGCTGTGTCTGGGTTAACGTTCCCTTCCTAACTGCTGTGTCTGGGTTAACGTTCCCTTCCTAACTGCTGTGTCTGGGTTAACATTCCCTTCCTAACTGTGCTGTGTCTGGGTTAACGTTCCCTTCCTAACTGTGCTGTGTCTGGGTTAACGTTCCCTTCCTAACTGTGCTGTGTCTGGGTTAACATTCCCTTCCTAACTGTGCTGTGTCTGGGTTAACGTTCCCTTCCTAACTGTGCTGTGTCTGGGTTAACATGCCCTTCCTAACTGTGCTGTGTCTGGGTTAACATTCCCTTCCTAACTGTGCTGTGTCTGGGTTAACATTCCCTTCCTAACTGTGCTGTGTCTGGGTTAACGTTCCCTTCCTAACTGTGCTGTGTCTGGGTTAACGTTTCCTTCCTAACTGTGCTGTGTCTGGGTTAACATTCCCTTCCTAACTGTGCTGTGTCTGGGTTAACGTTCCCTTCCTAACTGTGCTGTGTCTGGGTTAACGTTCTCTTCCTAACTGTGCTGTGTCTGGGTTAACATTCCCTTCCTAACTGTGCTGTGTCTGGGTTAACATTCCCTTCCTAACTGTGCTGTGTCTGGGTTAACGTTCCCTTCCTAACTGTGCTGTGTCTGGGTTAACGTTCCCTTCCTAACTGTGCTGTGTCTGGGTTAACGTTCCCTTCCTAACTGTGCTGTGTCTGGGTTAACATTCCCTTCCTAACCGTGCTGTGTCTGGGTTAACGTTCCCTTCCTAACTGTGCTGTGTCTGGGTTAACGTTCCCTTCCTAACCGTGCTGTGTCTGGGTTAACGGTCCCTTCCTAACTGTGCTGTGTCTGGGTTAACGTTCTCTTCCTAACCGTGCTGTGTCTGGGTTAACATTCCCTTCCTAACTGTGCTGTGTCTGGGTTAACGTTCCCTTCCTAACTGTGCTGTGTCTGGGTTAACATTCCCTTCCTAACTGTGCTGTGTCTGGGTTAACGTTCCCTTCCTAACTGTGCTGTGTCTGGGTTAACGTTCCCTTCCTAACTGTGCTGTGTCTGGGTTAACGTTCCCTTCCTAACTGCTGTGTCTGGGTTAACGTTTCCTTCCTAACTGTGCTGTGTCTGGGTTAACATTCCCTTCCTAACTGTGCTGTGTCTGGGTTAACATTCCCTTCCTAACTGTGCTGTGTCTGGGTTAACGTTCCCTTCCTAACTGTGCTGTGTCTGGGTTAACATTCCCTTCCTAACTGTGCTGTGTCTGGGTTAACGTTCCCTTCCTAACTGTGCTGTGTCTGGGTTAACGTTCCCTTCCTAACTGTGCTGTGTCTGGGTTAACGTTCCCTTCCTAACTGCTGTGTCTGGGTTAACGTTCCCTTCCTAACTGTGCTGTGTCTGGGTTAACATTCCCTTCCTAACTGTGCTGTGTCTGGGTTAACGTTCCCTTCCTAACTGTGCTGTGTCTGGGTTAACGTTCCCTTCCTAACTGCTGTGTCTGGGTTAACGTTCCCTTTCTAACTGTGCTGTGTCTGGGTTAACGTTCCCTTCCTAACTGTGCTGTGTCTGGGTTAACGTTCCCTTCCTAACTGTGCTGTGTCTGGGTTAACATTCCCTTCCTGACTGTGCTGTGTCTGGGTTAACGTTCCCTTCCTAACTGTGCTGTGTCTGGGTTAACATTCCCTTCCTAACTGTGCTGTGTCTGGGTTAACTTTCCCTTCCTAACTGTGCTGTGTCTGGGTTAATGTTCGCTTCTTAACTGTGCTGTGTCTGGGTTAACTTTCCCTTCCTAACTGCTGTGTCTGGGTTAACATTCCCTTCCTAACTGTGCTGTGTCTGGGTTAACATTCCCTTCCTAACTGTGCTGTGTCTGGGTTAACATTCCCTTCCTAACTGTGCTGTGTCTGGGTTAACATTCCCTTCCTAACTGTGCTGTGTCTGGGTTAATGTTCCCTTCCTAACTGCTGTGTCTGGGTTAACATTCCCTTCCTAACTGCTGTGTCTGGGTTAATGTTCCCTTCCTAACTCTGCTGTGTCTGGGTTAACGTTCCCTTCCTAACTGTGCTGTGTCTGGGTTAACGTTCCCTTCCTAACTGTGCTGTGTCTGGGTTAACGTTCCCTTCCTAACTGTGCTGTGTCTGGGTTAACATTCCCTTCCTAACTGTGCTGTGTCTGGGTTAACATTCCCTTCCTAACTGTGCTGTGTCTGGGTTAACGTTCCCTTCCTAACTGTGCTGTGTCTGGGTTAACGTTCCCTTCCTAACTGTGCTGTGTCTGGGTTAACGTTCCCTTCCTAACTGTGCTGTGTCTGGGTTAACATGCCCTTCCTAACTGTGCTGTGTCTGGGTTAACGTTCCCTTCCTAACTGTGCTGTGTCTGGGTTAACGTTCCCTTCCTAACCGTGCTGTGTCTGGGTTAACATGCCCTTCCTAACTGTGCTGTGTCTGGGTTAACGTTCCCTTCCTAACTGTGCTGTGTCTGGGTTAACGTTCCCTTCCTAACTGTGCTGTGTCTGGGTTAACGTTCCCTTCCTAACCGTGCTGTGTCTGGGTTAACATTCCCTTCCTAACTGTGCTGTGTCTGGGTTAACGTTCCCTTCCTAACTGTGCTGTGTCTGGGTTAACGTTCCCTTCCTAACTGTGCTGTGTCTGGGTTAACGTTCCCTTCCTAACTGTGCTGTGTCTGGGTTAACGTTCCCTTCCTAACTGTGCTGTGTCTGGGTTAACATTCCCTTCCTAACTGTGCTGTGTCTGGGTTAATGTTCCCTTCCTAACTGTGCTGTGTCTGGGTTAACGTTCCCTTCCTAACTGTGCTGTGTCTGGGTTAACGTTCCCTTCCTAGCTGTGCTGTGTCTGGGTTAACGTTCCCTTCCTAACTGTGCTGTGTCTGGGTTAACGTTCCCTTCCTAACTGTGCTGTGTCTGGGTTAACGTTCCCTTCCTAACTGTGCTGTGTCTGGGTTAACGTTCCCTTCCTAACTGTGCTGTGTCTGGGTTAACATTCCCTTCCTAACTGTGCTGTGTCTGGGTTAATGTTCCCTTCCTAACTGTGCTGTGTCTGGGTTAATGTTCCCTTCCTAACTGTGCTGTGTCTGGGTTAACGTTCCCTTCCTAACTGTGCTGTGTCTGGGTTAACGTTCCCTTCCTAACTGTGCTGTGTCTGGGTTAACATTCGCTTCCTAACTGTGCTGTGTCTGGGTTAACGTTCCCTTCCTAACTGTGCTGTGTCTGGGTTAACGTTCCCTTCCTAACTGAGCTGTGTCTGGGTTAACATTCCCTTCCTAACTGCTGTGTCTGGGTTAACATTCCCTTCCTAACTGTGCTGTGTCTGGGTTAACGTTCCCTTCCTAACTGTGCTGTGTCTGGGTTAACGTTCCCTTCCTAACTGTGCTGTGTCTGGGTTAACGTTCCCTTCCTAACTGTGCTGTGTCTGGGTTAACGTTCCCTTCCTAACTGTGCTGTGTCTGGGTTAACGTTCCCTTCCTAACTGTGCTGTGTCTGGGTTAACATTCCCTTCCTAACTGTGCTGTGTCTGGGTTAATGTTCCCTTCCTAACTGTGCTGTGTCTGGGTTAACGTTCCCTTCCTAACTGTGCTGTGTCTGGGTTAACGTTCCCTTCCTAACTGTGCTGTGTCTGGGTTAACATTCGCTTCCTAACTGTGCTGTGTCTGGGTTAACGTTCCCTTCCTAACTGTGCTGTGTCTGGGTTAACATTCCCTTCCTAATTGTGCTGTGTCTGGGTTAACGTTCCCTTCCTAACTGTGCTGTGTCTGGGTTAACGTTCCCTTCCTAACTGTGCTGTGTCTGGGTTAACGTTCCCTTCCTAACTGTGCTGTGTCTGGGTTAACGTTCCCTTCCTAACTGTGCTGTGAATTTAACTATAGACCTTGTCCCAGTCTTTCCATTTGCCGCCACTTGTTTTTTTGGTGCAATTCGCCTGAAATCGGCGAAACCAGCGCAAAATGTTGTGGAATTTTTAGCTCATTACGTTCAGCGCTGCTTGAGTTTCCGCGATCTTTTGCGCCAGTTTAAAAAGCATTGCGCTCTAAGCAGGCCCCGCCCACAAAACTGGGCTTGTCCACAGATCAAATTCATCACCATGGTGAGTTTCCATTAGTTGCGCTCGTTTGGAGGCCTTCGAGGAGGCTCTAAAAATTCAGCTTTATTTTAGGCGCAAGGACATGATGGGCAGGTTTCAAAAGCTTTTAGATATAATTTTTTTAATTTTACCAAGAAAGTGACTATTCTACACCAATATAATGAGCAAATAGTTCTGGAGTTTTTTAAGTCATTTTCAGTTACTTAAAATCAGGTTGCTCACAGATGCTTATTTTTTGTGATAAACCCATTTTCTGCTGTATTCATCAAACTGAGCCAAGTTACCATTCTTAAATATATCAAGGGATATTTACTAAAGCAAAATTAAAAAAAAAATTACTTTCTGAAACTGTGCCCAATTGCGTTGGTTCATTGCATATTTTACGTTCGGCGATATGCAAGTGAGTTTGTGCGGAAACGCGAAGGAAAAAAAATGACAAATCTGGCACACTTTGCGCCGGATTGACAGTTGCACCCAAAGTGGAAACTACATCGAATTACATAGATTACATGGAATATACAGCACAGAAACAGGCCATTCAGCCCAACCAGTCCATGCCGTTTATGTTCCACTCGAGCCTCCTCACATCCTTCCTTCTCTAACTCTATCAGCATAACCCTCTATTCCCTTCTCCTGCATATGCTTGTCTAGCCTCTCCTTAAATGCATCTATACTATTCGCTTCAACCACTCCCTGTGGTAGCGAGTTCCACATTCTCACCACTCTCTGGGTAAAGAAGTTTCTTTTGAATTCCCTATTTGATTTCTTGGTGACTATCTTATATTGATGGTCTCTAGATTTGCTCTTCCCCACAAGTGGAAACACTCTGTCTACTCTATCAAAATTTTTCATAATTTTAAAGACCTCTATTAGGTCACCCCTCAGCCTTCTCTTTTCAAGAGAAAAGAGACCCAGCTTATTCATCCTTTCTGATGGGTATAACCTCGCATTTCTGGCATCATTCTTGTGAATCTTTTTTGCACCCTCTCCCTCTCCAGTGCCTCTATATCCTTTTTATAATATGGTCTGGTCTAACCAAGGTTCGATACAAGTTTAGCATAACTTCTCTACTTTTCAATTCTATCCCTCTAGAAGTAAACCCTCGTGCTTGGTTTGCTTTTTTATGACCTTATTAACCTGTGTCGCTACTTTTAGTGATTTGTGTATTTCTACTGTCAGATCCCTTTGCTCCTCTACCCTATCTAGACGCGTACCCTCCAAGTAATATATGACTTCCTTATTTTTCTTACCAAAATGTAACACCTCACACTTATCTGTATTGAAATTCATTTGCTAATTATTTGCCCATTCTGCAAGTTTATTAATGTCTTCTTGTAATTAGTTACAGTCCTCCTCACCATTGACTATTCCCCACAATTTGGTGTTAACCACAGATTTAGAAATTGTGTTTTTGATTCCAAAGTCTAAATTTTTAATATAAATTGTGAACAACAGTGGTCCCAGCAGTGATCCTGTGGAGCACCACTACCCACCTTCTGCCACTGTGAATAGCTACCCTTTACCCCTGCTCCCTGCTTGGTCTTACAGCCAGCTAGCTATCCATTCTGCTTACTTGTCCCCTGACTCTGCATGCTCTGACCTTATTCATTAGTCTATTATGTGGCACCTTATTGAAGGCATTTTGGAAATCTAGATATATTACATCTACTGTATTACCCTTGTCTACTCTCTCTGTTACCTCTTCAAAGAATTCAGTGAGGTTGGTCAAGCAAGACTTTCCCTTTTGAAATCCATGCTGACTATTCATTATTATATTTTCGGTTTCAAGATGTCTTTCTATTTTCTCCTTTAGTAGGGATTCCATTATTTTTCTGACCACTGATGTTTAGCTGACTCGTCTATAGTTCCCTGGACATGTTCTATCTCCCTTCTAAAATATAGGTATTACGTTAGCCATCCGCCAGTCCTCTGGCACGACACGTTTTTCTAACAAATTATAAAAATTTACTCCCTTGTACATTAGGATGCAGATATACAGCTCAGACTTCATTTCTTGTCCTTTTTGTCGCTCTCAGTCTACCCAGTGCATCTACCTGGTTTGTCTCTGAAAGCAGTGGGTGCCTGCACAGTCATTGGATCAGTGTACAATGGTCTCCTTTCTTATTTCATTGTACTGATTGCAGCGTTGTATTAGAAACTGATACTGCGGACCGTTCATCCAACAGAAGTGCAGAGTAAGACACATTACAAAATGGGGCTTTACCCTCAGCTTTTCCATTCCCCCTGTTGCTTGCCTTATACTGATAGTTATTCACTGATACAACCATGGGTAGTGCGAATTGGATGCTCGTAACTGATTATCCAATCCGAGCTATAAAG
The DNA here is from genome assembly GCA_030390025.1 of Squalus acanthias. Taxonomy (NCBI): domain Eukaryota; kingdom Metazoa; phylum Chordata; class Chondrichthyes; order Squaliformes; family Squalidae; genus Squalus; species Squalus acanthias. The sequence goes on along the minus strand of CM059434.1, from coordinate 75,108,631 downwards.
ATGCTCCTCAGGTTTTATCAGGTAAAACAGCATTGACATCGGTGCTAGATTTAACCAGAGTGACGGGTTGGATTGACAGAAATGTACAACAGATAGAGATCTGAGATAGCTGGCTAAAACATTTGGAGGCCTGCCTGTGCAGGTCAGCAATATGTTTTTGTCTTTGCTCTGTGTAGACCTGTTCAATTCCGACACAAGGGTGGGAGGCCCGCAGACAGGATTTTACGTTGGTGACTTCTGGACTAGTGCAGGCACGCAGGCCTGTGTGGGTGCCAGTGTTCTGAGTACTCCCTGTGATGTGAATGGGCTGAAGGCTCAGACCGAGAAGACACTTGGAACGGTTCCAAGAATGGCACATTAATGAGATCTGCCTGCTGAATCTCATGGGGTGTTGATGCACTGCACTGAGAGGTGAGGAGTGAGCTCAAAACGCCAACAGCCAGCACTGCATTCTACATTTCCATTTCCAAGATTAAGATACCATGGCATGCAAATTGTGGATTTGTCTATACACAGATGTAAATAGTGTGTGAGTGAGGTTGGCAGACCCTCAAAACTAGACACTAACTGGCTTTGTTCAATTGCTCTGGCCTTTTGTTGGCCAGCAGACTGTCAGACAACACAGTTCCTGCTCCTGGCCTGTCGAGTGGCCCTAGAGCCCCTGCTCATGGCCCATTTGATCTACTCTGCACCCCTCCCCCAGCTCTTGTTCAACAGCTGATGTGGACCCTCAGCTCCTGCCCCATTGAGCTGCCCTGGGTTCGTCGCTCCTGCCCCATTGAGCTGCCCTGGGTTCACCGCTCCTGCCCCATTGAGCTGCCCTGGGTTTCCCATTCCTGCCCCATTGAGCTGCCCTGGGTTCACTGCTCCTGCCCCATTGAGCTGCCCTGGGTTCACCGCTCCTGCCCCATTGAGCTGCCCTGGGTTTCCCATTCCTGCCCCATTGAGCTGCCCTGGGTTCACTGCTCCTGCCCCATTGAGCTGCCCTGGGTTCACTGCTCCTGCCCCATTGAGCTACCCTGGGTTCTTCGCTCCTGCCCCATTGAGCTGCCCTGGGTTCTTCGCTCCTGCCCCATTGAGCTGCCCTGGGTTCACTGCTCCTGCCCCATTGAGCTGCCCTGGGTTCACCGCTCCTGCCCCATTGAGCTACCCTGGGTTCTTCGCTCCTGCCCCATTGAGCTGCCCTGGGTTCTTCGCTCCTGCCCCATTGAGCTGCCCTGGGTTCACCGCTCCTGCCCCATTGAGCTGCCCTGGGTTTCCCATTCCTGCCCCATTGAGCTGCCCTGGGTTCACTGCTCCTGCCCCATTGAGCTGCCCTGGGTTTCCCATTCCTGCCCCATTGAGCTGCCCTGGGTTCACTGCTCCTGCCCTATTGAGCTACTCTAGATTTTATTTTTATTAAACGACTGTTAAATTTCTGTGTCAGCTTGTCTCAGTTGGAGTTGGCAGGTTGTGAGTTAAAGACCCACTCCGCTCTTGAGCATGTAATCTTGGATGTTCCAGTGCAGTCCTGCAGAGTTGGAAGTGTTGCCCTTCCAAGAAATGGTATCGAAGGCCCCATTTGCCTGGGTCTGATGGATGCTAAGGATCAGTTTGTGCTATTTGCTTTCCTCGAAACATTCTTCTCAATCAACACCACAGATAACACATTAACTGGTCATTTGTTTCATTGCTGTTTATAGGATCTTGCTTTGCAAATTGTCTGCCATATTTGCTTACATAACAGCAGTGACTGTGCTTCGAAGAATAACTCCTCGTTTGGGACACTTCTGTGAAATGTGGGGTGATGCGCTTCATAAATGCGAGGCTTTTTTCTGAAAAATGGGAGAGAAATCTTAAATCAGCACAGTATGTAGATTTTTTTAATGCAAATTTTATTTGATTGAAAAGGGAAGTTCCTGTACAGTGCAGTTTAGGGTGTGAAGGATCTGAGTGCTGCTCCTGTTTGTGGAACACTCTGTCAGATGGTGTTGCCAGCTGGGCTCTGTCCTTTGGATGCAAGGGTGTACATGTAGAGCTATCCATCAGTTGATATGAGAGAATACGAAAAGATTAGGAGCAAAGTCAAAAAAGCAATTAGGGAGGAACTATGAAATTAAATTATCAAGGAGCATAAAACAAAATAGTAAAATATTTTATAGGCACATCAATAAAAAAAGGAAGGTTGGGATGGGAATAGGGCCATTGAGGGAGAGTCAGGATAATACCACAGGTAACGATAGAGAGATGGCAGAAATATTAAATAATTATTTTGCTTCAGTATTTACCAGGGAGATAGAACAGGTGGACATGATATTGGATGATAAGATTAGTAATGAGATAAGTACATTTAAAATAAAAAAAAAGGGGATATATTAAATAAATTAACCAAACTCAAAGAGGATAAAACTCCATGTCCGGATGGATTGCATCCACGCATTTTAAAAGAATCTAGGGAAGAGGCATTACTACGCATATTTAATAATTCATGAGAAAAAGGTATAGTGCCAGAGGACTGGCAGATAGCTAATGTAATACCGATATTTACGAAGAGGGATAGAACATGTCCAGGGAATTATAGACCAGTCAGCTTAACATCGGTGGTAGGAAAAATAATGGAATCCCTACTAAAGGAGAAAATAGAAAGACATCTAGAAACCGAAAATATAATAATGAATAGTCAGCATGGATTTCAAAAGGGAAAGAATTGCTTGACCAACCTTATTGAATTTTTTGAAGTGGTAACAGCGAGAGTAGACAATGGTAATGCAGTAGATGTAATTTATCTGGATTTTCAAATGGCCTTTGATAAGGTACCACATAATAGACTGATGAACAAGGTCAGAGAATGCGGAGTCGGGACAAGTAGCAGAATGGATTGCTGGCTGGCTTCAGGACAGAAAGCAGAGAGTAGGAGTAAAGGTAGCTATTCACAGGGACAGAAGGTGGGTAGTGGTGTTCCACAAGGTTCAGTGCTGGGACCACTGCTGTTCACAATTTACATTAACGATTTAGACTTAGGAATCAAAAACACAATTTCTAAATTTACGGATGACACCAAATTGAAGGGGGAGATAATCAATACTGAGGAGGACTGCAAGTTACAGGAGGACATTAATAAACTTGCAGAATGAGCATATAATTGGCAAATGAAGTTCAACACAGATAAATGTGAGGTATTACATTTTGGTAGGAAGAATAGGGAGGTCACTTATCACTTGGAGGGTGTGGGTCTAGGTGGGGTAGAGGAACAAAGGGATCTCAGAGTACAAATACACAAATAACTAAAAGTAGCGTTACAGGTTAACTAGGCCATAAAAAAAGCAAACCAAGCACTAGGGTTTATTTCTAGAGGGATAGAATTGAAAATAGGGAAGTCATGCTAAACCTGTATCGAACCTTGGTTTGACCACACTTGGAGTACCGTGTACAATTCTGGTCGCCATTTATAAAAAGGATATAGAGGCACTGGAGAGGGTGCAAAGATTTACAAGGATGATACCAGAAATACAAGGGTATACATATCAGGAAAGGATGAACAGGCTGGGTCTCTTTTCTCTTGGAAAAAAGAAGGCTGAGGGGTGACCTAATAGAGGTCTTTAAAATTATGAAAATTTTTGATAGAGTGGATACATAGAGAGTGTTTCCACTTGTAGGGAAGAGCATAACTAGAGGCCATCAATGCAAGATAGTCATCAAGAAATCCAATAGGGAATTTAGAAGAAACTTCTTTACCCAGAGAGTGGTGAGAATGTGGAACACGCTACCACAGGGAGTGGTTGAAGCGAATAGTATAGATGCATTGGAGAGGCTAGACAAGCATATGAGGGAGAAGGGAATAGAGGGTTATTCTGATAGATTTAGATGAGGAAAGACGAGAGGAGGCTCGTGTGGAGCATAAAAGCCTGCATGGACTGGTTGGGCCCAATGGCCTGTTTCTGTGCCGTATATCCGATGTAATGTAATGTAATCCTATGTAGTTGTTGGACAAGGGTGGTGGAATGTACAACAAGGAGACTTTTGAGAGGGGGCGGGGTGGTGGTGTTGGTCTGGGCCTATTTGAACTTGCGGTCACCATTGGGATCAATTCTGAAAGCAGCTTGGCCTGGGTCCATTGATTTCCAGCTGCACCATGTACGTGAAAAGGCTGACTCCAGCAATTTGCATACCAGAGAAAGACTTGCCTGTGTGGAGCGGTCGCTGATCGACTTGCATTTCCGTTGTTGTGTTGCCGGTTCCGAAAGTGTGGGTCTTGCTAGGTTGGCTAAGGCTGGCAGCTGGGAGGACCCACGGGCATGGCATCAGCAGTTGGTGACACTAACATGACAAATAAAAGGAGCTATGTAGAATATGCCACAAGTGGACACAGTTACATCTGATGGTTCAACCTCACCAGTAACCGACCGAAGCCCCCAAAAACCCTGAATGAAACCAGACAGGATAGGGGGAGGAAGAACAAATGGCTTTCAGGGACAGTAACCCTGGCTGATTCCCTCCTGCTCCCCTCCCCACCCTTCCTTAGTGCGGGCACTGGGACCAGTTGTAGAATTGCTCCTGCCACATCAGCTGAGAGCAGCAAATTCAGGACAGGCTGGGGATCAAAGCTGGGAGTTTCAGGCTTCAATGGGCCAACTGCACATTGACTTTACTAAGCAAACTAAGATAGGCCAAAGGGTTCCAGGTTCAGTTTCACTCAAAAGATAGTGGAAATCTGGAAATCTCACCCCAAAAAAGCTGTTGAGGTTGGGGGTCAATTGAAAATGTAAAAACTGAGATTGGTCGATTTTTGCGAGCCAAAGCTATTGAGTGTTATGGAGCCAAGGCGGGTAAATGGATTTAAGATACAGATCAGCCTTGATCTCATTGAATGGCAGAACAGGTTGGAGGGACTGAATTGTCTCCTCCTGTTCCTATGTACAGCAGGGTGACAGCTGTATTGTTACAATTAACATCTGGGAGAGGAAGTAAAATGTCAGGATTCTCGCTCCTAAGAACTTCCCGGTGATCCCCTGCTGGAAAGTTTCTCTTTAATTTATTCTATTGATGTGCGTATAGCTGGAAAGTCTACTGTTCATTGCCCATCCCTAGGTGCCCTTGAGTGTCTTGCTAGGCCACTTCAGAGGACAGTTAAGAGTCAACCACGTTGGTGTGGGACTGGAGTGACAAATTGGCAGATCGGGTAAGGACGGCAGGTTCCCTTCCCTCAAGGACATGAGCAAACCAGTTGGGTTTCTCCGACAATCTGACAGCTTCATGGTCGCTTTTACTGAAACCAACTTTTTATTTACAGGTCCAAAAGAAATCTTGTTCAAGAAGTAACTGCAAAGAATGCAGAAATATTGTGTGTGGGGGGATTTGGTGTGGGGGGGTGTGTGTGTGGGTGGGGGGGGAGGTGTGTGGAGGGTGGTGCGCGTGTGGGGGGGTGTGCGCGCGTGTGGGGGGGTGTGTGGAGGGTGGTGCGCGGAGGGTGGTGCGCGTGTGGGTGGGGGTGCGTGGGGGGGTGCAGTGGGGGGGTGCAGTGGGGGGGGTGCGTGGGGGCGGGTGTGCGTGGGGGCGTGCGTGGGGGCGGGTGTGGGGGGGTGCGTGGGGGGCGTGCGTGGGGGCGGGTGTGGGGGGGCGTGCGTGGGGCGGGTGTGCGTGGGGGCGTGCGTGGGGGCGGGTGTGGGGGGGTGCGTGGGGGGCGTGCGTGGGGGGCGTGCGTGGGGGGGCGTGCGTGGGGGGCGGGTGTGGGGGGCGTGCGTGGGGGCGGGTGTGGGGGGCGGGTGCGGGGGGCGGGTGTGGGGGGCGTGCGTGGGGGCGTGCGTGGGGGGCGGGTGTGGGGGGGTGGTGGGGGGCGGGTGTGGGGGGGGTGGGGGGGCGGGTGTGGGGGTGTGTGGGGGGGGTGGGGGTGTGGGGGCGGGTGTGGGGGGGTGTGTGGGGGGTTGTGGGGGGGGGGGTGTGGGGGGGGTGTGGGGGGGGTGTGTGGGGGGGGGGTGTGGGGGGGGGGGGGGGGGGGGGGGCGGGGTGTGGGGGGGGTGTGTGGGGTGTGTGTGGGGGGGTGTGGGGGGGCGGGTGGGGGGGGGGTGTGGGGGGGTGTGTGGGGGGGGTGTGGGGGGCGGGGGTGTGGGGGGGTGTGTGGGGGGCGGGTGGGGGGGGTGGGGGGGGCGGGTGTGGGGGGGGTGTGGGGGGGCGGGTGGGGGGGGTGTGGGGGGGCGGGTGGGGGGGGGTGTGGGGGGCGGGTGTGGGGCGGGTGTGGGGGGGGGTGGGGGGGGGGTGGGGGGGGGGTGTGGGGGGGGGGTGTGGGGGGGGGGGGGGGGGGGGGGGGGGTGTGGGGGTGGGGGGGGGGGGGGTGGGGGGGTGTGGTGTGGGGGGGGGTGGTGTGGGGGTGGGGGGGGGGGGGGGTGGGGGGGGGGTGGGGGGGTGGGGGGGGGGGGGGGTGGGGGGGGGGGGGGGGGGGGGTGGGGGGGGGGGGGGGGGGGGGCGGGTGTGTGGGGGTGTGTGGGGGGCGGGTGTGGGGGGGTGTCGGGGGCGGGTGTGGGGGGGTGTGTGTGGGGGGCGGGTGGGGGGGGGCGGGTGTGGGGGGCGGGTGTGGGGGGCGTGTGGGTCAACACCCTGTGGACTCAACAAATCATACAGATGAAGTCAGCAGAACTTGCATATAAAAACAATAGGAATCCAAATACTAGCAGCGACAGCTGAAAAACATGATGCGGAGATGCCGGTGTTGGACTGGGGTGGACAAAAATGAGAAGTCGCACAACACCAGGTTATAGTCCAACAGTTTTATTTGAAATCACAAGCTTTCGGAGCTCTGCTCCTTCGTCAGGTACCTGATGAAGGAGCAGCGCTCCGAAAGCTCGTGATTTCAAATAAAACTGTTGGACTATAACCTGGTGTTGTGCGACTTCTCAGCTTAAAAACAAATCATTGAAGCCGTCAGTCTTACTGTGTGAGGTGCCTGGAGCACCAGCGTGATTAGGTGACTTGGCAAATTTCTCTCCTGCCCTTCTCCTTAGATCAAGAGTCTCCGTGGCTGAGATCAGGTAACACAGACTAAAGAAGAATTGAAGTTTGGCATGCTCCTGCCTTGTATAATTGTGTATTGTATGAGTGCATTCACTGACTGTGATACTGTCACTGATTCTATTTACACACTCGGTTTGTGGTCTGAGCTGTCACTGTATTTACACACTCGGTTTGTGCTCTGTGCTGTCACTGATTCTATTTACACACTCGGTTTGTGCTCTGTGCTGTCACTATTTACACACTCGGTTTGAGCTCTGTGCTGTCACTATTTACACACTCGGTTTGTGCTCTGTGCTGTCACTATTTACACACTCGGTTTGTGCTCTGTGCTATCACTGTATTTACACACTCGGTTTGTGCTCTGTGCTATCACTGTATTTACACACTCGGTTTGTGCTCTGTGCTAGCACTGTATTTACACACTCGGTTTGTGCTATGTGCTATCACTGTATTTACACACTCGGTTTGTGCTCTGTGCTATCACTGTATTTACACACTCGGTTTGTGCTCTGTGCTGTCACTATTTACACACTCGGTTTGAGCTCTGTGCTGTCACTATTTACACACTCGGTTTGTGCTCTGTGCTGTCACTGTATTTACACACTCGGTTTGTGCGCTGTGCTGTCACTGTATTTACACACTCGGTTTGTGCTCTGTGCTGTCACTGTATTTACACACTCGGTTTGTGCTCTGTGCTGTCACTGTATTTACACACTCGGTTTCTGTTCTGTGCTGTCACTGATTCTATTTACACACTCGGATTCTATTTACACACTCGGTTTCTGTTCTGTGCTGTCACTGATTCTATTTACACACTCGGTGTGTGCTCTGTGCTGTCACTATTTACACACTCGGTGTGTACTCTGTGCTGTCACTATTTACACACTCGGTTTGTGCTCTGTGCTGTCACTATTTACACACTCGGTTTGTGCTCTGTGCTGTCACTGTATTTACACACTCGGTTTGTGCTCTGTGCTGTCACTGTATTTACACACTCGGTTTGTGCTCTGTGCTATCACTGTATTTACACACTCGGTTTGTGCTCTGTGCTGTCACTATTTACACACTCGGTTTGTGCTCTGTGCTATCACTGTATTTACACACTCGGTTTGTGCTCTGTGCTATCACTATTTACACACCCGGTTTGTGCTCTGTGCTGTCACTATTTACACACTCGGTTTGAGCTCTGTGCTGTCACTATTTACACACTCGGTTTGTGCTCTGTGCTGTCACTGTATTTACACACTCGGTTTGTGCTCTGTGCTGTCACTGTATTTACACACTCGGTTTGTGCTCTGTGCTGTCACTGTATTTACACACTCGGTTTGTGCTCTGTGCTGTCACTGTATTTACACACTCGGTTTGTGCTCTGCTGTCACTTTATTTACACACTCGGTTTCTGTTCTGTGCTGTCACTGATTCTATTTACACACTCGGTTTGTGCTCTGTGCTGTCACTGATTCTATTTACACTCTCAGTTTGTGCTCTGAGCTGTCACTGTATTTACACACTCGGGTTGTGCTCTGTGCGGTCACTGTATTTACACACTCGGTTTGTGCTCTGTGCTGTCACTGTATTTACACACTACAGTTGTGCTCTGTGCTGTCACTGTATTTACACACTCGGTTTGTGCTCTGTGCTGTCACTGATTCTATTTACACACTCGGTTTGCTCTGTGCGGTCACTGTATTTACACACTCGGTTTGTGCTCTGTGCGGTCACTGTATTTATACACTCGGTTTGTGCTCTGTGCTGTCACTGTATTTACACACTCGGTTTGTGCTCTGTGCTGTCACTATTTACACACTTGGTTTGTGCTCTGTGCTGTCACTGTATTTACACACTCGGTTTGTGCTCTGTGCTGTCACTATTTACACACTCGGTTTGTGCTCTGTGCTGTCACTGTATTTACACACTCGGTTTGTGCTCTGTGCTGTCACTGTATTTATACACTCGGTGTGTGCTCTGTGCTGTCACTATTTACACACTCGGTTTGTGCTCTGTGCTGTCACTGTATTTACACACTCGGTGTGTGCTCTGTGCTGTCACTATTTACACACTCGGTTTGTGCTCTGCTGTCACTGTATTTACACACTCGGTTTGAGCTCTGTGCTGTCACTATTTACACACTCGGTTTGTGCTCTGTGCTGTCACTGTATTTACACACTCGGTTTGTGCTCTGTGCTGTCACTGTATTTACACACTCGGTTTGTGCTCTGTGCTGTCACTGTATTTACACACTCGGTTTGTGCTCTGTGCTGTCACTGTATTTACACACTCGGTTTGTGCTCTGCTGTCACTTTATTTACACACTCGGTTTCTGTTCTGTGCTGTCACTGATTCTATTTACACACTCGGTTTGTGCTCTGTGCTGTCACTGATTCTATTTACACTCTCAGTTTGTGCTCTGAGCTGTCACTGTATTTACACACTCGGGTTGTGCTCTGTGCGGTCACTGTATTTACACACTCGGTTTGTGCTCTGTGCTGTCACTGTATTTACACACTACAGTTGTGCTCTGTGCTGTCACTGTATTTACACACTCGGTTTGTGCTCTGTGCTGTCACTGATTCTATTTACACACTCGGTTTGCTCTGTGCGGTCACTGTATTTACACACTCGGTTTGTGCTCTGTGCGGTCACTGTATTTATACACTCGGTTTGTGCTCTGTGCTGTCACTGTATTTACACACTCGGTTTGTGCTCTGTGCTGTCACTATTTACACACTTGGTTTGTGCTCTGTGCTGTCACTGTATTTACACACTCGGTTTGTGCTCTGTGCTGTCACTATTTACACACTCGGTTTGTGCTCTGTGCTGTCACTGTATTTACACACTCGGTTTGTGCTCTGTGCTGTCACTGTATTTACACACTCGGTTTGTGCTCTGTGCTGTCACTGTATTTACACACTCGGTGTGTGCTCTGTGCTGTCACTATTTACACACTCGGTTTGTGCTCTGTGCTGTCACAGTATTTACACACTCGGTTCGTGCTCTGTGCTGTCACTGTATTTACACACTCGGTTTGTGCTCTGTGCTGTCACTGTATTTACACACTCGGTTTGTGCTCTGTGCTGTCACAGTATTTACACACTCGGTTTGTGCTCTGTGCTGTCACTGTATTTACACACTCGGTGTGTGCTCTGTGCTGTCACTATTTACACACTCGGTTTGTGCTCTGTGCTGTCACAGTATTTACACACTCGGTTCGTGCTCTGTGCTGTCACTGTATTTACACACTCGGTTTGTGCTCTGTGCTGTCACTGTATTTACACACTCGGTTTGTGCTCTGTGCTGTCACTGTATTTACACACTCGGTTTGTGCTCTGTGCTGTCACTGTATTTACACTCGCAGTTTGTGCTCCTGGTTTCACTGATTAGATTTACACTCCCTGGAAAGAGAGGCAAGCAGTTTGGTGGTCACAGCATGTTCATGTAGTTGGGAGAATAAAGGAACGTTAGAGATGGGGCAGTAATTTACAAGGACAGAGGGGTTGAGGATGTTTTTTTGAGCGTGGTTTGGTGATGGTTGGTTTTAAAGGGAGCAGGGCAATGCCTGAGGCGTGAGAACCATTTACAATGTTAGCTAACTTGGTGGTCAGCAGTTTAGTAGGAATGGGGTCAAATAAGCAACAGTTCGATTCTCCTGGATGAGTTGAGTTCTGAGAGGCCATGGGAGGAGATGGGAGAGAAACTAGAGAGGGTCGTGTGTTTAGATAGGGGCTGCACCAGACATGGAGAGCTAGTGAGGGGATCCGGGGAGACAGGGTGCACGAGACATGGAGAATTAGTGAGGGAATCTGGATGAAAGGGTGCATGAGACATGGGGAGCTAGTGAGGGAATCCAGGGAGACGGGGTGCACGAGACATGGAGAGCTAGTGATGGGATCCGGGGTGAATTGCTTAATATGGGCTGTGTACGTGTCAGCATTCTGCAAGACCATCCTGTACTGATATGTGGAGGAGGAGATATCTGGTGGAAAGAGATCTCCACACCATCTCCTACTGGGAGCTGTGGACCATCTGATGTAAAGGGATCTCCACGCCATCTCCTACTGGGAGCTGTGGACCTTCTGATGTAAAGAGATCTCCACACCATCTCCCACTGGGAGCTGTGGACCATTTGGTGTAAAGAGATCTCCACACCATCTCCCACTGGGAGCTGTGGACCATTTGGTGTAAAGAGATCTCCAGACCATCTCCCACTGGGAGCTGTGGACCATCTGATGTAAAGAGATCTCCACACCATCTCCTACTGGGAGCTGTGGACCATCTGATGTAAAGGGATCTCCACACCATCTCCTACTGGGAGCTGTGGACCATCTGATGTAAAGGGATCTCCACACCATCTCCTACTGGGAGCTGTGGACCTTCTGATGTAAAGAGATCTCCACACCATCTCCTACTGGGAGCTGTGGACCTTCTGATGTAAAGAGATCGCCACACCATCTCCTACTGGGAGCTGTGGACCATCTGATGTAAAGGGATCTCCACACCATCTCCCACTGGGAGCTGTGGACTATCTAGTGTAAAGGGATCTCCACACCATCTCCTACTGGGAGCTGTGGACCTTCTGATGTAAAGGGATCTCCACACCATCTCCCACTGGGAGCTGTGGACCATTTGGTGTAAAGGGATCTCCACACCATCTCCTACTGGGAGCTGTGGACCATTTGGTGTAATGGCATTATTATAATTCAAATTTCTTCCCCATATACCCCATATATTTGAGCAGTCATCTTGCACAGGTCATCCCGTACTTCCACTGAATTGAACCATGAACTTGCACTTGCCCTAATTAAGGTAGCGTGTCTCAGGGTGAAGGTGGAATATTTTTTAGCATTAAGTTATGCAATAAAAATAATGCAGCCTACCCACACTACCCTCCAGATCTATTTAAACCAGGAAAAGCACCAAGCCCTATAGCTCAGGCTAAAAATTACACTTGATATAGTGTGTGCACTGAAGTAGAATTTTATTCCCGAGTGCAGTTTGAAGTGAGCTGAGATTGAGTTTAATTGAAGTACTTTGTGGTGCTTGGTGCTAGCACTATGGTGAATGTTACACTTCCGCACAAGAATTCAGGAAAACTCGGGATGCCAGTCACCCAAAATCACGTTGGCACTCACCCCTTACAGTCGGATCATAAAAAAATACATTTTAAATACATTCAAAAATGCTGTGTTTGTGAAATGTTGCTTGTTTTGATTTGTAGGTGACAAGGCTCTGGATGGCTACAGCAAGAAAAAATATGTCTGCAAACTACTTTTCATCTTCCTCCTCGGTCACGACATTGACTTTGGTCACATGGAGGCAGTTAACCTGCTTAGTTCCAATAAATATACAGAGAAACAAATTGTAAGTAGGATAGCAGTTACCGTCTTACTGCGATTTAACAGATGGGAATCCTGTTTTGCTTCTCGAATGTAACTGGTAATAGTAACACCAACAGGAACACTGTGTCCTTGGTAAGCATGAGAATGGTCGTGTTTTGCAGGGAATCTTTACTGTGTCAAGTCCGAGGGAGCATTTTGAGTGGGCATGATGAGTGTGATTCTCGGTAATGACCCTCGGGGTCCCCCTCCCCCCTCCACCTCCCAACCCTCGGGGTCCCCCTCCCCCTCCCCCTCCCCCAACCCTCGGGGTCCCCCTCCCCCTCCCCCAACCCTCGGGGTCCCCCTTCCCCTCCACCTCCCCCCAACCCTCGGGGTCCCCCTCCCCCTCCCCCAACCCTCGGGGTCCCCCTCCCCCTCCCCCAACCCTCGGGGTCCCCCTCCCCCAACCCTCGGGGTCCCCCTCCCCCTCCCCCACCCCCCAACCCTTGGGGTCCCCCTCCCCCTCCCCAACACTCGGGGTCCCCCACCCCCCCAACCCTCGGGGTCCCCCTCCCCCTCCCCCCAACCCTCGGGGTCCCCCTCCCCCTCCCCCACCCCCCACCTCTTGGGGTCCCCCTCCCCAACACTCGGGGTCCCCCTCCCCCACCCCCCCAACCCTCGGGGTCCCCCTCCCCCTCCCCCCAACCCTCGGGGTCCCCCTCCCCCTCCCCCACCCCCCAACCCTCGGGGTCCCCCTCCACCACCCCCCAACCCTCGGGGTCCCCCTCCCCCTCCCCCCAACCCTCGGGGTCCCCCTCCCCTTCCACCTCCCCCCAACCCTCGGGGTCCCCCTCCCCCTCCACCTCCCAACCCTCGGGGTCCCCCTCCCCTTCCACCTCCCCCCAACCCTCGGGGTCCCCCTCCCCCTCCACCTCCCAACACTCGGGGTCCCCCTCCCCCACCCCCCCCAACCCTCGGGGTCCCCCTCCCCCACCCCCCAACCCTCGGGGTCCCCCTCCCCCTCCACCACCCCCCAACCCTCGGGGTCCCCCTCCCCCTCCCCCCAACCCTCGGGGTCCCCCTCCCCTTCCACCTCCCCCCAACCCTCGGGGTCCCCCTCCCCCTCCACCTCCCAACCCTCGGGGTCCCCCTCCCCCTCCACCTCTCCCCAACCCTCAGGGTCCCCCTCCCCACAACCCTCGGGGTCCCCCTCCCCCAACCCTCGGGGTCCCCCTCCCCCCTCCACCTCCCAACCCTCGGGGTCCCCCTTCCCCTCCACCAACCCTCGGGGTCCCACTCCCCCTCCCCCAACCCTCGGGGGTCCCCCTTCCCCTCCACCCCCCAACCCTCGGGGGTCCCCCTTCCCCTCCACCCCCCTCCCCCTCCCCCCAACCCTCGGGGTCCCCCTCCCCACCCTCCCCCAACCCTCGGGGTCCCCCTTCTCCAACGCCCCTGGGTGGAGTGGGAGAGCACAGTTTCAGCTTGATTAGCTGCCTTTTCACATCCAGTCACACAAAGGCAGCTGCAGTGTTAAAACAAACCTGTATCCCAACCAAATTCGACCTACGGGGACCATATGACCTGGTTTTCGAACTATAGGCTTTGACGGGAGGAGACCAAACAAACAGACTCTATGACTGACGACTCAGTTAAACGTATAACAGCGAATTAATTTTGAATCAAGTTGTTAATTATTCCATATCCAGGATGAGATTTGAAGAGCTGAGATCTGAGTTGGGTTGAGTAAAGTTGTGTGAATTGGTTTGGCATTTGCCAATAGTCTAAGCCTGTATCTCCCTTTGATCAAAACCAATATGAAGCAAATGGTCACACTGTATTGTCGGCCAGCAGCGGGATAAGCAAGGAAGATGTGTACGGTGATCCGACTTTACTGGGGAAGTCATAAGTAATTTGAACACTGGTATTAGTTACAGTCATGATGCGGAGATGCCGGTGTTGGACTGGGGTGGACAAAATTGAGAGGTCGCACAACACCAGGTTATAGTCCAACAGTTTTATTTGAAATCACAAGCTTTCGGAGCTATCGCTCCTTCCTCAGGTGAAGTAAAGTAAAGTAAACTTCACCTGAGGAAGGAGTGATAGCTCCGAAAGCTTGTGATTAGTTACAGTGACACAGTATCAAAGTGCTGAAGGGCAACGTAATGTCTAGAGTGAACCCACTGAGCTTAAAAATGAGCGCTGTGCAGAATGGACTTTGCTGTGGTTACCTCTGTTGCTGTAGCTTCACCTGAGGAAGGAGCGATAGCTCCGAAAGCTTGTGATTTCAAATAAAACTGTTGGACTATAACCTGGTGTTGTGCGACCTCTCAATTTTGTCCACCCCAGTCCAACACCGGCATCTCCGCATCATGACCGCTGTAGAGAGGTACAGGGAGGGTTTTACTGTACTTCCTTTCAGTGCAGTGTGTATTGCAAGGTTCTAGTTTTGCTGTACTCCCCTCCAGTGATGTGTATTTGCATGGCGGAGGTTTTGTTGTACTCTCTCCAGTGCCATCTTTGCCGCTGTTCTTACAACTGAGATCAGGTAAACTGCTAAAAGATTTTAGTGTGGAGTAACGGGGGGCTCGTGTGACATCGTGGAAGCCCCCATTCTCAGACTCTAGCACTCAGAAACCCCATTCTGTCACACCCAGTAAATCCCATATCTGTACCCCCACACCCGGCAACCTTCCCCCCTGCCCCCCCTCCAGGGGGCAATGCTCCTGTACCTCAGCCTTGCCATCCTGTGTTGGCACCCTCCCATCGCTGTCACACGCAGAAGCCCCGTCCTACTTCTCCCAAAGTTGGAGATCTTTTTTCCTCACTTTCTATGTCCCAGGATTTCCTCCAATGATGCCAAATCCCAAAAAGTTTCCCCTACTTTGGTACTCCCATCCTAATGTTACAAGTACCACAACCCCAGACTCCCACAACCACTTTCCAGCTCTCCCAGATGATTGCATCTCCCCATTGTTCTGAGGGCCCAGGATCACCATCCCAATACAGCTCTCCAACTCCCCACTAGTGTAATGCTGGACTATCTTCCTTCCCATCTTCCTTTGTATTCTGGGCCTGGAGAAAAAGGAAAGGTCAAATTAACTACACAGTTAAGCAAACTTTTAATAAAAGTCAAGGAGACTGTTAACATAATCATCTGCAACTTGGCAGGAAATCCCCCCCCCCCCCCCCCCCCCACTCACCGTGAGCAACGCTACCTGAAATCTGCAAGTGAATACATCAAATTGATCTTTGTAACCCAGCAAAATGATCGTCAGAACATGGTGAGATTAAATGGATCTGGCATTAAATCTGACTGATGGACTGCCCCATTCTGTGGTGAGTAATGGTCATCCTGCTGTTACTGCCTGAGAGAGTGCATTCCACGTTGTATCTGTGGGGACCACAGTGTGAATCGTGTGGAGACCCTCTGCTCAAAGTCGGTGTGTTTGATAGATGCCAGATTCAGATGTTGGCTCGGAGTGCCGGATGCTGTTATACAGAAGTTCCTATATTTAACTTCTCTCTCTCTCTCTGTCTCTTTAAATAATTGCAGGGTTACCTTTTCATCTCGGTCTTAGTGAATTCAAACAGTGAGCTGATGCGTTTAATAAACAATGCTCTCAAGAATGACCTGGCCAGCCGCAACCCTACATTCATGGGCCTGGCCCTGCACTGCATCGCAAATGTTGGAAGCCGGGAGATGGCGGAGGCTTTTGCTGGTGAGATTCCAAAAATACTTGTTGCTGGGTAAGTGCTGCCATGACAATAAATTGCATATTATAAAGGGCGGGTTTGATATGCTTTCTCTAACAGTCTGCAACAGTACCTTCACAGCCATGAAGGCCCTATCATTGGCCCCATTTCCCACACACCTACCAAGTTGAACAAAATAAAAAGTGATAGTCAGTCAGTGACCTGGAATACTCAGTCTTGCATTGCTTCACTGATTTGCTCCAAAAAGTATTTGTGGTTTAAGAAAAAACGGTTTGTTTTGGGTTAATTCTTGTCCCTCTCCTGCCCTTCACCCTCTCCTGCAAGTCCTGGTGCGTGCTGGGTTACAATTCCACAGACACTGGTTAACCTCCGGTCCTGTGTGAACCCAGACATTGAGTGTCAATATACACCACCGGGGAGGGGGAGGGGGAGGGCACGGGCTGAGTCCAATCCTGCAGTAATCCCTCTGCTCACTTAGTGTCTGTCTCTCATTGGGAGTCACTGGACAGCGACCAGGAGTGGGGATGCTTCTTCCCTGTCATAGTCTCAGTGGCACTGAGACTGATTGTAGCCCCCACACTCCCCTCAGATCAGTTGATGCAGCACAAAGTGAAGACTGAATCTGTGACCTTCTGGTTTGTGCGGCTGAGTTAAATGATGGATTTAGCAGCTGAGCCATCGAGGCAGCTATAAGAAAGTGATGACGTTTCCCTCTGCAGGATGATGGCTTTACGTGATGCCTCTCGTATTTTGCAGGATAGTTTTCTCTGGATTGTTTCAGATGCCAAACTTTAATTTACAAGTAATAGAAACACGCGCAGCTGGTGAGATATCGGCTTTTACACAAAACTTCGGAATCTTTAACACCACTGTTAAATCATAGAAAGTGCACTTAATTTGTAACATCTTTGAATGCCTTCTGTATATTTGTAGGTGTATAATGTGTATATATATATATATGTGTGTGTGTGTGTGTGTGTGTGTGTATCTATATATATTTAATTTGATATGTCCTGCCATCTTGCCATTCCAAAGTCCTATGTCAATCGTATCTGACTTTTTCAGTGTTAACTGTCCACATCTGGAGATGCCTTGACATATCACGTTTCTAATGGGTTTTGCCCATTATTGTGACGGCCTGTGACGCAGCAGTTCTATGCTCTGGCCACCGGGTGGCTCTGCAGAGACTAATTACTGAGATTTCTCTTCCTTCTTATCTCATTTTGATCTTTTTAACCTGCTCAGATAAGGTCGTATCTAATAGCTTTTTAAGTTTGAAATTTTTTAGCAAAAGATGTAGCTTGGTGCTTCCTTCTTACTAAGCTCTTCTCAGCCTTGGGCCAGGCTGATATTTATTATTTGAAGTCACGCTGCAACACTCCTGTACTCCACTCACTCTGTGCCCCCCAATATTTAGTAATTTAATTTCAGCTTGGAGGTGCCATTTTAATTATTTCTTCTTTTAAATTCTCAGCTGTTCTCTCCTTCTAATCTCCTCTGCTCGTTGTGTGCTTGCTCTTGTTCCCCCCTCTCATGCCTTTCCTTTCATTTCCCCCAGTGTGAAATGGCAACATATCACAGACCTCTGAGGTTGGGATTGAGGCACAGGAGCGGGAGATTTATTTTACATCTAACTTGCTTTGCTGACCTGGGCGCGATTGATGCCGACACTGTAGTTTCTGAAATTAGAAAATGTTGCTGTGACCAAAGAAAACATGTTTGTTTAAAATGTTGCAGATCTTAGTTGGTTTGAAGTGGGGGGGTGGGGTGTGTGGAGCCAAGCAATTGAATTTAAATATTTTGTGGGACTTGATCAGATGTGTTTGGCTCTTTTTGAATTATTTAAATCTGCTTGGTCACTTTTTTGAAGTTATTTATTAACATCTCTTGTTCAAATTGGGGAGTCTGTCTGTAGCCTTCAGGCTAGGTTACTTTCAGAGATGGTGAGCAAAGGAACAGAATGGCCATACAAGAATATCACTTCTATCATAGTTTAGCACAGTAATCAGCAGCTATTTGTTATTTTCTACTGCAAGGGGAGTCAGCTAAACTGAACTTATGTAAAAATATATGTTGTGTCATTGCTACTGTTCTTTTGTTCTTTTACTGTTCAATACGTTTGTTTAAAATACAGTGCGCTATTGTTATAGGCAAGACAGCAGCGTTTAGGGAACCCTCTCATAAAGTAGTTCACCAACCTGTGCTAATTTGTGAAATCCACAGCAGGTCCAGCAGCATCTGGAAGAACTAAGTCAGTTTAACCCTTTGAGTGGGGATCCTTTGTGAAGGGTTAATCTTTCAGATGCTGGTGTGCAAATCAAACATTTCCTGTCCTTTTAGATTTCCAGTGTTGCTTTTTGTCTCCTGTGTAGAGCAGTGTTTGGGTTGTTTTGTTTCCGGTGTTATAGGTTACATATTATATGTTTCAGGGATACCATGGACAGTGCGAAGCAGAGTGCTGCACTGTGTCTGCTGCGGTTGTACAGGACGTCTCCAGATCTGGTACCCATGGGAGAATGGACCTCGCGCGTGGTTCACCTTCTGAACGACCAGCACCTGGTAACACAATTCAAGATTTCCTTTCAATAACGTACATTCACTGAAGGGTCGTTGTGCTTCTCCTGAAGAGTTCCATTCTGATCACCCTTTGCCTTCTCCATCCAGGGTGTTGTAACTGCTGCCACAAGTCTGATCACCACACTTGCGCAGAAGAATCCTGAGGAGTTTAAAACGTCAGTTTCCTTGGCGGTTTCAAGGTTGAGTCGGGTAATATGTTCTTTTACTGTATTCATGTGTAGTACTTCAGTGTCAGCTGACGGTGAATGAAAAATGTAAAATAAAAAAAACACAACTGCATATACCCTATGGAAGTGCATAGAGTTTAGTGTGGGAGCATGAATCCTATTGGACAGGGTATAGTTTAGTGTGGGAGCATGAATCCTATTGGACAGGGTATAGTTTAGTGTGGGAACATGAATCCTATAGGACAGGGTATAGTTTAGTGTGGGAGCATGAATCCTATTGGACAGGGTATAGTTTAGTGTGGGAACATGAATCCTATAGGACAGGGTATAGTTTAGTGTGGGAACATGAATCCTATTGGACAGGGTATAGTTTAGTGTGGGAGCATGAATCCTATTGGACAGGGTATAGTTTAGTGTGGGAACATGAATCCTATAGGACAGGGTATAGTTTAGTGTGGGAGCATGAATCCTATTGGACAGGGTATAGTTTAGTGTGGGAACATGAATCCTATAGGACAGGGTATAGTTTAGTGTGGGAACATGAATCCTATTGGACAGGGTATAGTTTAGTGTGGGAGCATGAATCCTATAGGACAGGGTATAGTTTAGTGTGGGAACATGAATCCTATTGGACAGGGTATAGTTTAGTGTGGGAGCATGAATCCTATTGGACAGGGTATAGTTTAGTGTGGGAACATGAATCCTATTGGACAGGGTATAGTTTAGTGTGGTAACATGAATCCTATTGGACAGGGTATAGTTTAGTGTGTGAACATGAATCCTATTGGACAGGGTATAGTTTAGTGTGGGAACATGAATCCTATAGGACAGGGTATAGTTTAGTGTGGGAACATGAATCCTATAGGACAGCATATAGTTTAGTGTGTGAACATGAATCCTATTGGACAGGGTATAGTTTAGTGTGGGAACATGAATCCTATAGGACAGGGTATAGTTTAGTGTGGGAACATGAATCCTATAGGACAGGGTATAGTTTAGTGTGTTAACATGAATCCTATTGGACTGGGTATAGTTTAGTGTGGGAACATGAATCCTATTGGACAGGGTATAGTTTAGTGTGGGAACATGAATCCTATAGGACAGGGTATAGTTTAGTGTGGGAACATGAATCCTATTGGACAGGGTATAGTTTAGTGTGGGAACATGAATCCTATAGGACAGGGTATAGTTTAGTGTGTGAACATGAATCCTATTGGACAGGGTATAGTTTAGTGTGTGAACATGAATCCTATTGGACAGGGTATAGTTTAGTGTGGGAACATGAATCCTATTGGACAGGGTATAGTTTAGTGTGTGAACATGAATCCTATTGGACAGGGTATAGTTTAGTGTGGGAACATGAATCCTATTGGACAGGTTATAGTTTAGTGTGGGAACATGAATCCTATTGGACAGGGTATAGTTCAGTGTGGGAACATGAATCCTATAGGACAGGGTATAGTTTAGTGTGGGAACATGAATCCTATTGGACAGGGTATAGTTTAGTGTGGGAACATGAATCCTATAGGACAGGGTATTGTTTAGTGTGGGAACATGAATCCTATAGGACAGAGTATAGTTTAGTGGGAACATGAATCCTATTGGACATGGTATAGTTCAGTGTGGGAACATGAATCCTATAGGACAGGGTATAGTTTAGTGTGGGGACATGAATCCTATAGGACAGGGTATAGTTTAGTGTGGGAACGTGAATCCTGTAGGACAGGGTATAGTTTAGTGTGGGAACATGAATCCTATAGGACAGGGTATAGTTTAGTGTGGGAACATGAATCCTATAGGACAGGGTATAGTTTAGTGGGAACATGAATCCTATAGGACAGGGTATAGTTTAGTGGGAACATGAATCCTATTGGACAGGGTATAGTTCAGTGTGGGAACATGAATCCTATAGGACAGGGTATAGTTCAGTGTGGGAACATGAATCCTATAGGACAGGGTATAGTTTAGTGTGGGAACATGAATCCTATAGGACAGGGTATAGTTCAGTGTGGGAGCATGAATCCTATAGGACAGGGTATAGTTTAGTGTGGGAACATGAATCCTATAGGACAGGGTATAGTTCAGTGTGGGAACATGAATCCTATAGGACAGGGTATAGTTTAGTGTGGGAACATGAATCCTATTGAACAGGTAATAGTTCAGTGTGGGAACATGAATCCTATAGGACAGGGTATAGTTTAGTGTGGGAACATGAATCCTATAGGACAGGGTATAGTTTAGTGTGTGAACATGAATCCTATTGGACAGGGTATAGTTTAGTGTGGGAACATGAATCCTATTGGACAGGGTATAGTTTAGTGTGGGAACATGAATCCTATAGGACAGGGTATAGTTTAGTGTGGGAACATGAATCCTATAGGACAGAGTATAGTTTAGTGTGGGGACATGAATCCTATTGGACAGGGTATAGTTTAGTGTGTGAACATGAATCCTATTGGACAGGGTATAGTTTAGTGTGGGAACATGAATCCTATTGGTCGGGGGTTGAATTCATGGCATGAACCTGTGTTGTTTCATCCAACACTTGCTCCAGATAGATAAAGGGAATGTTAATAATGAACTTCTATTCAGAAAGAGAAAATCTAAATACTGAAAGTGTCCCATAAGAACATAAGAAATAGGAGCAGGAGTAGGCCATTTGGCCCTTCGAGCCTGCTCTGCCATTCAATAAGATCATGGCTGATCTTCTACCTCATCTCCACTTTCCTGAACTATCCCCATATCCCTTGATTTCCTTGACACCCAGGTCCCTCTGAACACCAACATTTCCCAATCTCTCACCATTTAAAAAATACTCTGCTTTTCTATTTTTCCTACCAAACTGGATAACTTCACATTTCTCCACATTATATTCCATTTGCCATGTTCTTGCCCACTCACTTAACTTGTCTATATCCCCTTGAAGCCTCCTTGCATCCTCCTCATAACTTACATTCCCACCCAGCTTTGTATCATCAGCAGACTTGGATATATTACATTTGAGCCACGCATTTAAACCTCTAATCGGTTTGTCCCTATGCCAATTTGCGCGTGGCTCAGGTAACAATCCAGAGATGATTACCTTTGAGGTTCTGTTTTTTAATTTGGATCCTAGCTCCTCAAACTCCCTCAGCAGAACCTCATTCCTAGTTCTACCTATGTCGTTGGTTCCTACGTGGACCACAACAACTGGACCCTCCCCCTCCCACTCCAAGTTCTTCTCCAGCCGCGAGGAGATGTCTTTAACCCTGGCAGGCAACACAACCTTCGGAACTCTCGTCGCGGCTGCAGAGAACAATATCTATCCCCCTGACTATACTGTCCCCTACCACAACTACACTCTCTTTTACTCCCCCCACTTGAATGGCCTCCTGCACCATGGTGCCATGGTCAGCTTGCTCATCCATCCTGCAGGCTTTTCCCTCATCCACACAGGCAGCAAGAACCTCATACCTGTTGGACAAGGGCAAAGGCTGAGGCTCTTCCAGCACTGCACCTGGGGTCCCCTTACCTGCCTGAGTTGCAGTCACACTCTCCTGTCCCTGACCACTAACCGGACCTGTACCACTACCTAACTTAAGGGGTGTGACTGCCTCCTGGATCAAAGTGTCCAGGTAACTCTCCCCATCCCTGATGCCCCGCAATGTCTGCACCTCGGACTGCAGCTCAACAACTCCGAGCTGAAGTTCCTCAAGATGCAGGCACTTACTGTAGACGTGGTTGTCCGGGATCACAATGCTCTCCACAAACTCCCACATGCTGCAGTTGTGGCACACCACCTGCACTGCCATCCCTATATGACCTTGTTTTATTTAATTAAATTTGTAATTAGGTAACTTAGTTTACAGTGTAGTTTCTTGACTACTTGATCTAGATTAAGTTAAGGGTACTGAAATTAAATATCTACCTGTAACTCAAAGCACTACAAGTAGTGTAGGCAAAAAGCAGCAACTCCTTCCCCTCTTTTCCAGAAATTCCCACTTTCCAAATTCCCAAATAAAACACTCTGTTCAAGTCCACTCGGTTTAATCCCGTTCTGTGCAGACCGCATGTTTGGACACTGATCAGTGCTTGGTTAGGTGGTCTTTGGAGGGATTTTACATTATCTGGTTTCATTGCCCCAGGTTTGGAGGAGAGAAATTAGCCAGGTCCCACTCCTGATCGCTGTACAGTGAGCATTGCTGAATTTGCACGTGCAGACATTGCATGAGGATAGGATCAGACTTGGCCGTGGTGGCCTGGCGGCACCTACTGTCTAATGTCATGAAGAATGGCCACTTGGTGACAGAGTGCTAATGGCGTTGTGGAGTCACATCTCAGCAAGAGTCAGCACCTTCAGGAGAGGAGGGGAGAAAACAAAGGTGCTGCGAAATTCAGAGAAATCGGATTAGGTGGGAGTTTATACATTGATAACATTTTGGCTGAGGCTCTGATGTGAATGAGCCTGTTGCTTGTTCAGGATGGTCATAGCTCCTTCATTTTAATGAGGATATGGAAGCCCCCTCTTCCCTTTATCGCTTCCTCTTCCCCCACTGTCCCCAATAGGTCTTTCTGGGTGTCCATCACCTGGTGCTGAGTTGATGGACGGGTATTCTGCTTTTCAATTGGACATGAAAGAAGATAGGACCCCTGGCATCGGCCCTCCCACTGATTTTCCCACTCCTTGGTGGGGAAGGGGTTGGGAAGGTCGTATTCAGGTCCAGTGAGCAGAGGTCTACTATCTGAGCACGTTTTAGATCAGTAACTCAGTGGAGTGATGGATCACACCTCCTTCTCCACTTTCTAGTTATCTGCACATTGGCCCCACTGTGTTATAGAGCTCCTTCAGCGCACCTCCTTTCTCCCCTCCGCACCGCCCCCCCCTCCCCCCGCCATTCCAAAACTAATGTTCAGCTAACTATGGTGTGCCTGCATTGAACACGCAGCCACATTCATAGGAACAACAGTAGCCCATTGAGCCCCTCGATCCAATTCCGCCATTCAATTAGATCATGGTTGATCTGTATCTCAACTCCATCCACCCGCCTTGGTTCCATAACCTTTAATACCCTTACATAACACAAATCCACCTATCTCAGTTTTGAAATTATCAATTGATCCCCAGCCTCAACAGCTTTTTGGGGGGATAGAGTTTCACATTTCCATTACCCTCTGTGTGAAGAAGTGTTTCCTGACATCACCCCTGAACGGCCTAGCTTGAATTTCAAGGTTATGCCCCCTGGTTCTGGACTCCTTCACCAGGGTAAATAGTTTCTCTCCATCGACCCTATCAACTCCTTTAATCATCTTAAACACCTCAATTAGATCACCCCTTAATGTTCTATATTCAAGGGACATCTGACATTCACATCAGTGTGGCAAGCCCATGTTTGAATGAGGGCTTTCATAGCCCAGTGACGGTCCTCCATTACAGTAGCTGCTGGGAAAGCAAGGGCTTGGATTTATATGGTGCCTAGTGATGTCTTGAAGCACCACACTTTCAGTGAAGCACTTTACAGTGCAGTTTTGTGTAGGCAAACCAGCCCTGTGGACATGATAATGGTTAGAATTCTTGATTCATCAATTGAAATATGGTCGCTCATATTCAGTGGTGATTTAAAAAAGAGTTGCCGTGCCGTCCCCCCTCCCCCATGGTGGGCCGTGCCGTCCCCCCTCCCCCATGGTGGGCCGTGCCGTCCCCCCTCCCCCATGGTGGGCCGTGCCGTCCCCCCTCCCCCATGGTGGGGTGGGCCGTGCCGTCCCCCCTCCCCCATGGTGGGCCGTGCCGTCCCCCCTCCCCCATGGTGGGCCGTGCCGTCCCCCCTCCCCCATGGTGGGCCGTGCCGTCCCCCCGCAGGGGGGGCTGTGGTACAGAGCTGGGTAGAACTGTAATCAGCAATGTTTTAGTTAGAAATAAATTATCTTCATGGTATGACCCTTGGTTGGTGTGCTTAGGTCACACAGGACATTCTGTCCGGTATTGAATTGGTTTTGTCCATCTATTATTTCAGATTGTATCGTCTGCATCGGCTGACCTCCAGGATTACACTTACTACTTCGTCCCGGCTCCTTGGCTTTCGATGAAGCTGCTTCGGCTCTTGCAATGCTATCCCCCTCCAGGTGAGTTGTGTTATTTCCCCCCCCCCCCCCCCCCTCCAGGTGGGCCGTGCCGGTCCCCCCTCCCCCATGGTGGGCCGTGCCGTCCCCCCACTCCCCCATGGTGGGCCGTGCCGTCCCCCCCCCTCCCCCATGGTGGGCCGTGCCGTCCCCCCCCCTCCCCCATGGTGGGCCGTGCCGGTCCCCCCTCCCCCATGGTGGGCCGTGCCGGTCCCCCCCCCCCTCCCCCATGGTGGGCCGTGCCGATCCCCCCTCCCCCATGGTGGGCCGTGCCGGTCCCCCCCTCCCCCATGGTGGGCCGTGCCGGTCCCCCCCTCCCCCATGGTGGGCCGTGCCGGTCCCCCCTCCCCCATGGTGGGCCGTGCCGGTCCCCCCTCCCCCATGGTGGGCCGTGCCGTCCCCCCTTCCCCCATGGTGGGCCGTGCCGTCCCCCCTTCCCCCATGGTGGGCCGAGCCGTCCCCCCTCCCCCATGGTGGGCCGAGCCGTCCCCCCTTCCCCCATGGTGGGCCGTGCCATCCCCCCTTCCCCCATGGTGGGCCGAGCCGTCCCCTCTCCCCCATGGTGGGCCGAGCCGTCCCCCCTCCCCCATGGTGGGCCGTGGTACAGAGCTGGGTAGAACTGTAATCAGCAATGTTGTGGGTAACAGCATCACCCTGCCTACACCAGTCTATTCGGAGCAGAAGGTCCTGGGTTCGGTCCCTGGTTTGTGCATCCTGTTGTGAATAGCTTGTCGTTGCTCACTGGGCTCGCTCATGAAGAGTGGCAACTTGGGCTGCTGGTGGCCCCGTGAGACTCTCGCTGGATGTGTGTGTACGCACCTTGCCAGCAGGGGTTGCTAGAGCAGGATTCCTGGCCGATATTTTACCCTTCCAGCTCAGGATTGCAGAGGGCAATTCTGGGATCAGCTAACTTGGCACGTCAGGAATTGAACCTGGAGTTTAGACATTTTCTTTTAAAGATTTCCTTCTACATTATGTAGATCATGGAGCACTGTAATGTAACTTAGAATCTTTCCAATAACTATTTAAATGAGGAGCTGCGGCTATCTTTAATGGACCAATTCCTGTGTTCTTCAGAGGACCCTGCTATCCGAGGGCGTCTGACTGAATGTCTTGAAACTATTCTGAACAAGGCTCAGGAACCACCCAAGTCAAAGAAAGTGCAGCATTCGAACGCCAAGAATGCGGTCCTGTTCGAGGCCATTAGCCTCATCATTCACCATGACAGGTGAGTAGAATGTGCATGGAAAAACTGTTGAGTCTAGCCAGGGTGTGCAGGTTGCGAAGGGGGAACCTGCGTCAAGCTACATTTCAAGCAGTCTCCTATCCACCTGAAGATTGTTCATGTCTCCCATTGTTACAGCTTTGCTACTACTGTAGCTCTCTTGTTAATTGCCTACCAATCTCATCCTTCAATTCATTTTCACTAATCTGTGGTGCATAATGCTCTTGCAATCTGTTAATAGATTCCTTATTATTTCTTGACTCAACCCAGTCAAACTTTATCTGCCATTATTCTCCCGATTACATGTTTTGGCCAAGTCATTTTGTAATTCTGCGCAGCCTCCTCCAATTCCACTGTCCCTTTTAGTTTTTAATATAACCAATATGCATTGGGTACATGAGTCCAAGTCATTAATGTAAGTCAGCAACAGTAGTGTTCCCAACACTGATCTGTGGGACACCTTTCCCCTCCACCTCCAACAAATATCTGTTGTTTTCCACTCTTCAACCAATTTCTCATCCATTTACACTGAATCCCTACAGCTTTGAGTTTAACTAATAGTCTTCCGTGTGGAACTCTGTCAGATTCCTTCTGGAAGCTGAGGTGCAACATGTTGTGAGGCTTACAGCAATCTACTTGGGATATCACTTTCTCCAAGAAGTCAAGGAGTTTGGTAAGGTCGGAATTCTCTTTCTGAATCCATACATAAACAACTTGGATTCGGGAATCAGAAGTACAATTTCAAAATGTGTGTAATTGGGGATATAATTAATACTGAGGGAGACTGATTAAAATACAATATGACATGAATAAACTTGCAGAATGGGCGTGCAATTGGCAAATTAATTTCAATATAGATAAGTGTGAGGTGGTGCTTTTTGGTATGGAGAGTAAGGAGCCACCTACTCCTTGGAAAATAAGAGTCTAAATGGGGTAGAGGAGCAAAGGGATCTGGGTAGCCAGGTACACAAATCACAAAGTAGTGATGCAGGTAAATAGGGCCATAAAAAAAGTAAACCAAGCACTGTGGCTCTTTTCTAGAGGGATAGAATTGAAAAGCAGTGAAGTTATGTTGAACTTGGATAGAACTTGGATAGACCACACTTAGAGTACTGTGCAGAAGCTCTGGTCTCCATATTATAAAAAGGATATAGAGGCACTGGAGAAGGTGCAAAAAAGATTTACAAGGATGATACAGAACTGAGTGATTATAACCAACAGGAAAGGCTGTACAGGCTGGGGCTCTTTGCTCTAGAAAAGAGAAGGCTGAGGGGTGACCTGATAGAGGTCTTTAAGATTATGACGGGGTTTGATGGGGTAGACATAGAGAAGATGTTTCCACTTGTGGGGGAGACCAGAACTAGGGGCCATAAATATAAGATAAGATTCAATCGGGAATTCAGGAGAAACTTATTTACTCAGGGAGCAGTGGGAATGTGGAACTCGCTAACAGAAGGAATGGTTGAGACGACTAGCATAAATGCATTTAAGAAT
This sequence comes from Squalus acanthias, assembly GCA_030390025.1. Taxonomy (NCBI): domain Eukaryota; kingdom Metazoa; phylum Chordata; class Chondrichthyes; order Squaliformes; family Squalidae; genus Squalus; species Squalus acanthias. Next base: position 75,081,059 of record CM059434.1, on the reverse strand, counting down.
GCATATATAAGCACATGAGGGAAAAAGGAATCGAAGGATATGCTGATAGGATTAGATGAAGAGGGATGGGAGGAGGCTTGTGTGGAGCATGACACTGGCACAGACCAGTTAGGCCGAATGGCCTGTTTCTGTGCTGTAAATTCTATGTACTATAGACTGCTGTTTGTTAGGTGGTTATTATGGATATAATGGCCCAAAAATTCATCCCGGTGCGCGAGAGTACGCACTGCGTACTCTCGCGTATTCCCACTCCAATTGCCGGTTTTCTGCATGCCCTGCGCATGCGCTGAAAACCGGCAATTGCTCTTTTGAAAAGGGGGCGGTTCCTGGGTGCATCGCGTGCGCGCTACAGGCTGCGCGCACGCTGTGCACTTCATGCTTTGGACGCGCAGGTAAGTAGGGAAGATTTTGGAAATGTAAAAAGGAGGAGTAAGACCCACTTTTAACAAGGTAAGTAGTGAATTAAGTATTTTTTTGAATTTTTTTTTACAGGTATATCTTTTTTAGAGACTTTAAAGACAGGTAAGTTTATTTTTATAACTTTTCAAAAGATTTAAAATTTTTTCAAAAATTTAATTTTTTATTTAAAATGGTTAATTTATTTAACTATACTTATTTTATTAATGTGATGGGTTTTTTTTTAAATTTAATTGAGGTTTAGCTGTTATTTTGGGGGGGTGTAAGATTCATAGATTTCATAGCCGTGCTGTGAAACTTATGAATGGAAGATGGTGTGCTGCCATTGGCTCTAACTGAGTCACGTGATCCCACAGCTCGCACGAATTCACTACGCCGGTGGGATACGCAAGCACTGCCCAGCTGATGTCTAGAACATCAAGTTCGTGCGAGCTGGATCTGAAAAAGCACAAGCGGAGTGAGAGATCGCGGGGAAGCCTTACCCCCACGGGAACAGAGCGAGATCAATTTCTGGGCCATTCTTTAGGCTTATACTTGCTCTATTCCTTTATTTTACACAAGATTACACTGATTTGTCACTCATTTTGAACAGGGCATCACCTACCTTCCCAGTGTCCAGTGACTCCCTCAATGATAAATCTCAAATCTCCTGTCTGGTCTCTTTTAGTACTCTGGGATAAAGAGTGTGTATCCCTCGAGATTTATTGATTTTGAGGCCTTCAACTTGTCCAGGAATTCGATCTCAAATTGCGTTCAAGTCATTAATTTTCCGTGACTTATCTCTGGCAAGGGCATGTTGCTCATATCTTCTCTTATGAATACATGGAGCGTGTAGTAATTCAGAATGTGTACGTTCTTGTGCTAATCCTCTATATTGAGGACATTTGCACCTTTTATGATTCTCACCTCAACTTTGACAGCCCTCTTAGGTTGTAAGACTGAAAGTCTGTTGTTTTGTGTCTGCCCCTCAATAAACCATATCCTAAGAAGGAGTTACTGTATTGAAAAGAAGGGAAGAAGGAAATTGGCAGGCATGAAAAAGGGAATAAATAAAAATGGTGACATGCCAGTTGCAGCCAACAATAGTACTCGATTAGATTCCAGATACACACTTGTCTACAGAGAACAGGATCTGTCACACACTCTCGCTGAGGAGGAACCAGAGCCCAGCAAAGGAGGACCCAGACGCCGGCTGAGGAGGACCCAGACGCCGGCTGAGGAGGACCCAGACGCCGGCTGAGGAGGACCCAGACGCCGGCTGAGGAGGACCCAGACGCCGGCTGAGGAGGACCCAGACGCCGGCTGAGGAGGACCCAGACGCCGGCTGAGGAGGACCCAGACGCCGGCTGAGGAGGACCCCTTATCTACTGTGTACAGGTGCTCATGTTGAAATCCGCAGTCGTTTGATTATCATCGTTCTGTCTTGTCATTTCATTTCCATGTGTGATAGAGCCTGCATCGGAAATAGAGGTGAGGTCCTTGAGTGTGAGCGAAAGAATGCTTTTCATTTTGGGCACCCAGTCAGTATTGAATACCTCAGGGTAGATACAGAGTAAAGCTCCCTCTACACTGTCCCATCAAACACTCCCAGGGCAGGTACAGCACGGGTTAGATACAGAGTAAAGCTCCCTCTACACTGTCCCATCAAACGCTCACAGGGCAGGTACAGCACGGGTTAGATACAGAGTAAAGCTCCCTCTACACTGTCCCATCAAACACTCCCAGGGCAGGTACAGAACGGATTCGATAGAGTAAAGCTCCCTCTACACTGTCCCATCAAACACTCCCAGGGCAGATACAGCAGGGGTTAGATACAGAGTAAAGCTCCCTCTAAACTGTCCCATCAAACACTCCTGGGGCAGATACAGCACGGGTTAGATACAGAGTAAAGCTCCCTCCACACTGTCCCATCAAACACTCCTGGGGCAGATACAGCACGGGTTAGATACAGAGTAAAGCTCCCTCTACACTGTCCCATCAAACACTCCCAGGGCAGGTACAGCACGGGTTAGATACAGAGTAAAGCTCCCTCTACACTGTCCCATCAAACACTCCCAGGGCAGGTACAGCACGGGTTAGATACAGAGTAAAGCTCCCTCTACACTGTCCCATCAAACACTCCCAGGGCAGGTACAGAACGGATTTGATACAGAGTAAAGCTCCCTCTACACTGTCCCATCAAACACTCCCAGGACAGGTACAGCACGGGATAGATACAGAGTAAAGTTCCCTCTTCATTGTCCTGAGCTGAAGTGCAGTTGCGCGATTAGTGTGCAGTAGGCGGGGCCCACGCTCCGAGTCGCTCTCCCGGCCTGGGCACTTGCGTCTGTATAGATTTAAAAGTTCTGTTCCTTGCTGTCTAACTTTGAAAGATTGCCCACCCTGGAGTACCTTTGGAATAAAGATGGCTGCTGCTATGGTGTCAGTTCCATAGGTGAGCTGTTCATTGCTTACCTCTATCCATGGGAATCTCCACCACCCTTTGCCCTTTTCTCTCCCAAATCTCCTCACTTCCACTGTTCAAGTTCCCCTGGCTTCATCAGTTAATGCATTTTAGCCCTAACTACAAGTTAACGGTTTTAAACCACCATTACCCATCCCCCACCCCTGCTCCCTGCTTCTCACGAAGCTGCTGAATTCTTTTCTCAAATTTGGTTTCCGACTTCCTGGACTTCAAGACTACTCCTCTTCACTGGACTACACTGGATTACACTGTAAGACTTATCTGTTGTGTCTTTGATTCTCCTGCAAACATTTTTTAATTAGCTTTTAAACTGCGTATGTTTCTTTGCTGAGCTGGTTCAACTGGTTTTTCAGCTTTGTTGGGTTCTGGCTAGCTGTTGCTGTTTCATTCCTGACCTGAGTAACTCGTTCTACGGGTTTTTCAGCCTCGTTGGTCGCTGGCTTGTGGTTTTACACTTTCTCCGGTGACCGTCAATTTGCCACAACTTCGCCATCATCTTTCTGCACCGCAGCCGATTCTCATTCCTACTGCAATAACTTCCATCCTCCAATTCTCTACCCTTCAAATAGCTTCTGGATTTCACTCGCCTGCTACACCTGTCTCTGAACTTGGACAACAGTTCGTTGATGCTCCACGCTGACTCCGTCCTACCTTCGTCAACTTTTTACCTCCATGGGACCTCTGACTTTAACTCTGGTCTCCCTACTATTCCCTCCAACCTATTCCCTGCTACTACCAGGAAATATGTATCCCATTAATTGCTACATAACCAGGCTCACGTAACCTGAGTTTTTCCCCTGTGTCCATTTGCGTGCGCAATTTGGCTGTCGCTCCGGACCTGAGCCGTTCACTTCTATTTCCACTTTTTCTCCCCCCTTTTCCTTTTCTCTCTATCCCTCCGTGACCGCTCTCTCCTGTCGTCATGCCTCCTTTCATCTCTCCTCTCTCGGATACTCTGCCCTCCCAAATCCCTTCCCCAGACCTTCATTACTTAACATAGAAACTAGGAGCAGGAGTAGGCCATTCGGCCCGTCGAGCCTGCTCCACCATTCAATACGATCATGGCTGATCATCCAAATCCAGTACCCTGTCCCTGCTTTCCTCACACAGAATCCCCATCGAGCCTGCACCGACACATATCCCACCCTATCCCCGTAACCCCACGTATTTAATTCCCCCTAACATATCCCTTCCTATCCTATCCCCATAACCCCACATAGTTAATCCCCCCCTAACACTAAGGGTCAATTTATCATAGCCAAATCAACCTAACCCGCACATTTTTGGACTGTGGGGGGAAACCGGAGCACCCGGAGGAAACCCACGCAGACACGGGGAGAATGTGCAAACTCCACACAGACAGTCACCCGAGGCCAGATTCGAACCCGGGTCCCTGGCGCTGTGAGGCACCAGTGCTAACCACTATGCCACCGTGTTGCCCGTACCTTCGACCTTCCTATTCTGCCGTCGTCCCAGGTTTGACTCCCTCTTAGATAAGCCTACAGCTTCCCTCTGTGCCTCTCTTGGCGTCCTCTGAAAGGCCCAAGTGGCACTCGTCGCCGCTTCCTCACGAGCAGCAGCCCCAACTGTCTCATCATACTCTCTCGCCGACCTTCCTGCCCAGTGTGCCCACTGAGGGCAAATCTTGCCAATCTCCTCGCCATCCAACTCGCTCCTCCAAGCACTGACCCTGTGGACGCTGGCAGTGGGTCACCCATCGCCAACCCTCTCCACATCTTCCTCCAGAATGTCCGTTCACTTGCGAACAAGGCCCTTGTCCATCCATGAGTTTATCGTGGATGATTGCATCGATATCGTGGCCCTGACGGAAACTTGGCTGAGGGGTGATGACACCTTCCCCTTAAATGAAGCCTCCCCTCCTGGCTATACCTTCCACCACTTGCTCCCCACCCCAACCCTACTTCTGTGTCCACCCCTGGAAAAAACTCTCTTCCCAACTCTCTTGCATCTCTTACATACGAAATCCCAACTCTCCAGCCTTTGGGCCTCCATTTACCACGACATTCCTGCAGCTATCGATCTGCTCAACCACATCCTCACCACCACCAGACAGTTCGCAACCTTTGGTGTCACATTTGACCCTGCAATGAACTTCCGACCACACATCCGCGGCATAACTAAAACCGTCTATTTCCACCTCCGTAACATCCCTCTGCTGAAACCCTCACCATGCCTTTGTTACCTCGAGACTTGACTATTCCAACACACTCCTGGCTGGCCTCCCACATTCCACCCTACGTAAACTTGAGGTCATCCAAAACTCGGCTGCCCGTGTCCTAACTCGCACCAAGTCCCGTTCACCCATCACCCCTGTGCTCGCTGACCTACATTGGCTCTCGGTTAAGCATCGCTTCGATTTCAAAATTCTCATCCTTGTTTTCAAATCCCTCCAGGGCCTCGCCCCTCCCCATCTCTGTAATCTCCTCCAGCCCCACAACCCTCCAAGATATCTGCGCTCCTCTGATTCTGCCCTGTTGAGCATCCCTGATTATAATCGCTCAACCTTTGGTGGCCGTGCCTTCTATTGCCAAGGCCCTAAGCTCTGGAATTCCCTGCCTAAACCTCTCCGCCTATCTACCTCTCTCTCCTCCTTTAAGACGCTCCTTAAAACCTACCTCTTTGACCAAGTTTTTGGTCACCTGCCCTAATTTCTCCTTATGTGGCTTGTTGTCAGATTTTTGTCTTATAACACTCCTGTGAAGCGCCTTGGGATGTTTCACTACGATAACGGCGCTATATGTGCGGGTTAGGTTGATTTGGCTATGATTAATTGACCCTTAGTGTTAGAGAGGGATTGAATATGTGGGGTTATGGGGATAGGATGGGATATGTTAGGGGGAATTAAATACGTGGGGTTACGGGGGTCGGGTGGGATATGTGTACTGTGGGGATTAAAGCAGGGACAGGGTACTGGATTTGGATGATCAGCCATGATCGTATTGAATGGTGGAGCAGGCTCGACGGGCCGAATGGCCTACTCCTGCTCCTAGATTCTATGTTTCTATGTTTCTATATAAATACAAGTTGTTGTTGTTAGTGTAAATGTATAGCCAGATGCCATCTGCTGGCGGTGTGGCAGTACTGCAGTGTTGTTGCTCATTGACGGGCTTCTTTTTGTATCACTTTTAAGAGGTTGTTTCACTCTACCCTCAACATGGGTTTAATCTGACCCTGTCCCAAGTTGATGGTTTTCATTGCCCTCCAGTATCTTTTGATCTCACGACAAGGCCTTGGACAACGTGGACCACTTTCCATACATCGGGAGCCTACTGTCAACAAGGGCAGACGTCGATGACGAAGTCCAACACCGCCTTCAGTGTGCCAGTGCAGCCTTCGGTCGCCTGAGGAAGAGAGTGTTTGAAGACCAGGACCTCAAACCCAGCACCAAGCTCATGGTCTACAGAGCAGCAGTGATACCTGTCCTGCTGCATGCCTCAGAGAAATGGACTATGTACAGCAGGCACCTCTAAACACTGGAGAGGTACCACCAACACTGCCTCCACAAGATCCTGCAAATCCATTGGCAGGATAGGCGCACCAACATCAGTGTTCTCGCTCAGGCCAACATCCCCAGCATCGAAGCTTTGACCACGCTCGATCAGCTCCGATGGACGGGTCACATCATCCGCATGCCCGATACGAGACTCCCAAAACAAGCGCTCTACTCGGAGCTCTGACACGGCAAGAGAGCCCCAGGTGGGCAGAGGAAACGCTTCAAGGACACCCTCAAAGCCTCCTTGAAAAAGTGCAACATCCCCACCGACACCTGGGAATCCCTGGCCCAAGACCGCACAAAGTGGAGGGGAAGCATCCGGGAAGGCGCAGAACACCTCGAGTCTCTTCACTGGGGGCAAGCGGAAGCCAAGCGCAGGCAGCGCACGTCAACCCAAGCACCCCACCCACCCGCCCCTTCAACCACCGTCTGCCCCACCTGTGACAGAGACTGTAGGTCCCGCATTGGACTCATCAGTCACCTGAGAACTCATTTTTAATGTGGAAGCAAGTCATCCTCGGTTCCGAGGGACTGCTAAGAAAGAGAGTATCTTTTATGACTATCCTGTTCTTTGGCAAATATGCAGCCTGCAGTGGTAACTGTTTCATATCTACAATCTCCTGATTGGCTTGTACTTAAGCTAATTCTTTTGGGAGATTAAATTTCCAGGTGACCTTTTCATCTACAGGTGCATATTGAACTACAAAATTTGAAATAATTAACTGTTAAATTGCTGCTACAGTATCAAACCATCGAAGTTTACAGCACAGAAGGAGGCCATTCGGCCTATTATGTTCGTGTCCGCTCCAAAACTAATTCTACTGCCCTGCTTTTTCTCCATAGCCCTGTATCCTGTATCTGCTTCAAATATTTATCCTCTTTTCCTTGAACCTCACCATGCACCAGCTATTCTGTGTAAACTAATTTCTCTTTTATCTTTCTCCCTCCTCATTCTTCGTGACAATTTTAAATTGGTGACCCCTCATACTTGACTCGCCAACCAGAAGAAATAGTCTTTCCTATCAATCTATCAAAACAATTCATTCTTTAAAATAAAAACATCCGTTAAATTTCTTCTTAGCCTCCTAATAAGTTCATGCTGACAAAAGAATTGGATTAACGATTGGTTGATTGACAGTGTTGTAAAGACGATCCTTTTATTCCGTGTTATCATTGTGTTTTCACAGTGAACCCAACCTACTTGTCCGTGCCTGTAACCAGCTGGGGCAGTTCCTGCAGCATCGAGAAACCAACCTGCGGTACCTGGCGCTGGAGAGCATGTGGTTGCTGGCCAGCTCTGAATTCTCTCATGAGGCGGTGAAGACGCACATAGAGACAGTCATCAATGCGCTCAAGGTAACCGCGCTTACTCCCTCCCCTCTGCATCCTTCTGGCTTTACATCCATCTGTATATTTATAATAAAACACACTGTCAGGATGGGCAAGGAGGCATTTTGCAAGGTAGCAGAATACACTCAATGCTGGTCTGTCCAAAACTTGGGCCCTAGGTACAGTAAACTCTTTGGTATCCGGCACCTACAGGACCGGGATGGTGCCGGTTGATTAAAAATTCCAGATAATGGAGATGTATACCTACCAAGGTACGAGAGCCCCGTTACACGGCCACAGGTACAGGAACCCCGGTTACACGGCCACAGGTACAGGAACCCCGGTTACACGGCCACAGGTCCAGGAGCCCCGTTACACGGCCACAGGTACAGGAACCCCGGTTACACGGCCACAGGTCCAGGAGCCCCGTTACACGGCCACAGGTCCAGGAACCCCGGTTACACGGCCACAGGTCCAGGAGCCCCGTTACACGGCCACAGGTCCAGGAGCCCCGTTACACGGCCACAGGTACAGGAACCCCGGTTACACGGCCACAGGTGCAGGAACCCCGGTTACACGGCCACAGGTCCAGGAGCCCCGTTACACGGCCACAGGTGCTGGAGCCCCGGTTACACGGCCACTTGTGCAGGAGTCCCGGTTACACGGCCACTTGTGCAGGAGCCCCGGTTACACGGCCACAGGTGCAGGAACCCCAGTTACACGGCCACAGGTCCAGGAGCCCCGTTACACGGCCACAGGTCCAGGAACCCCGGTTACACGGCCACAGGTGCTGGAGCCCCGGTTACACGGCCACTTGTGCAGGAGCCCTGGTTACACGGCCACAGGTTCAGGAGTCCCGGTTACACAGCCACAGGTACAGGAGTCCCGGTTACACGGCCACAGGTCCAGGAGTCCCGGTTACACAGCCACAGGTACAGGAGTCCCGGTTACACGGCCACAGGTCCAGGAGTCCCGGTTACACAGCCACAGGTACAGGAGTCCCGGTTACACGGCCACAGGTCCAGGAGTCCCGGTTACACAGCCACAGGTACAGGAGTCCCGGTTACACGGCCACAGGTCCAGGAACCCCGGTTACACGGCCACAGGTCCAGGAGCCCCGTTACACGGCCACAGGTCCAGGAGCCCCGTTACACGGCCACAGGTACAGGAACCCCGGTTACACGGCCACAGGTGCAGGAACCCCGGTTACACGGCCACAGGTCCAGGAGCCCCGTTACACGGCCACAGGTGCTGGAGCCCCGGTTACACGGCCACTTGTGCAGGAGTCCCGGTTACACGGCCACTTGTGCAGGAGCCCCGGTTACACGGCCACAGGTGCAGGAACCCCAGTTACACGGCCACAGGTCCAGGAGCCCCGTTACACGGCCACAGGTCCAGGAACCCCGGTTACACGGCCACAGGTGCTGGAGCCCCGGTTACACGGCCACTTGTGCAGGAGCCCTGGTTACACGGCCACAGGTTCAGGAGTCCCGGTTACACAGCCACAGGTACAGGAGTCCCGGTTACACGGCCACAGGTCCAGGAGTCCCGGTTACACAGCCACAGGTACAGGAGTCCCGGTTACACGGCCACAGGTCCAGGAGTCCCGGTTACACAGCCACAGGTACAGGAGTCCCGGTTACACGGCCACAGGTCCAGGAGTCCCGGTTACACAGCCACAGGTACAGGAGTCCCGGTTACACGGCCACAGGTCCAGGAGTCCCGGTTACACGGCCACAGGTCCAGGAGTCCCGGTTACAAGGCCACAGGTCCAGGAGTCCCTGTTACACGGCCACAAGTGCAGGAACCCCGGTTACACAGCCACAGGTGCTGGAGCCCCGGTTACACGGCCACAGGTACTGGAGTCCCGGTTACACGGCCACAGGTCCAGGAACCCCGGTTACACGGCCACAGGTGCTGGAGCCCCGGTTACAAGGCCACAGGTCCAGGAGTCCCTGTTACACGGCCACAAGTGCTGGAGCCCCGGTTACACGGCCACAGGTGCTGGAGCCCCGGTTACACAGCCACAGGTGCTGGAGCCCCGGTTACACAGCCACAGGTGCTGGAGCCCCGGTTACACAGCCATAGGTCCAGGAGCCCCGGTTACACGGCCACAGGTGCTGGAGCCCCGGTTACACGGCCACAGGTACTGGAGTCCCGGTTACACGGCCACAGGTCCAGGAGCCCCGGTTACACGGCCACAGGTACTGGAGTCCCGGTTACACGGCCACAGGTCCAGGAGCCCCGGTTACATGGCCACAGGTGCTGGAGCCCCGGTTACACAGCCACAGGTGCTGGAGCCCCGGTTACACAGCCACAGGTGCTGGAGCCCCGGTTACACAGTCACTGGTCCAGGAGTCCCGGTTACACAGCCACAGGTACAGGAACCCGGGTTACACGGCCACAGGTACAGCGGACCTGGTTACACAACCAGAGGTGCAGGAGCCATGGTTACACGGCAGAAGGTACGAAAACCCCGGTTACACAGCCACAAATATACAGTAAAACTTAAATTTGGGTTCCTGAACCTACTCCTGAATTTTGCCGGTTATTAGAGAATTCCGAGAGTTTACTGTATGTCAAACCTGTGACCAGCATATCCCTTTTTCCCCAGTGCAGCCAGCGCACAGTCTTGTACTCTAACTCATTCTCTGGGTACCAGAATTCGGAAGCTCCTTTAATACCCTCAGTCTTTTCTTCCCATGACAATCTTAAGGCTTTAAAATCTTGCCCTCCCCTAATTTACTTTGTTCTCCCTTTTAATCTTTTCACTCTACCTAATGCCCTGCATTGCATGGCTTGCTCCTTTATTTGGGTTTCTCAATGCAAAATGTATGAATGTAACTGCATCCTCTCTGGAGGAGGGGGGATGTGAGTGATCAGTTTGAGGAATTTCACAGTATCCTGGTGTGAAGAAAGCCGTTTCTCTGTAGATCAGAGCAATTATCAGTCGTAGTCCAGAGGGTGCAATGACTCACTAACTGTGCCATATGTGTTGCAGACCGAGAGGGATGTGAGTGTGCGACAGAGGGCAGTGGATCTCTTGTACGGGATGTGTGACCGGAGCAACGCCCAGCAGATAGTGGCAGAGATGCTGAATTATCTGGAAAATGCTGATTATTCCATTCGAGAAGAAATTGTGAGTCCTCCTTATCTTTGAATGACAACAACAACAACTACTTATATTTATATAGCGCTTTTAATGTCATAAAATGTCCCAATGGTTACCCACCTGTCCTGTCACCCACAGGTATTAGACATGGTTACCCACCTGTCCTGTCACCCACGGGTGCTGTATCAGACCTGGTTACCCACCTGTCCCGTCACCCATGGGTGGTGTGCGGTACAGGAAGACTTGTTGGAGTTAATAAAAAATGAAAGTAATCTCCATTTTGAACCAGCAGGACTTTTGTTACTGGTAGTAAGGAACTAGAAATGAAATGTCAATGCACCTCAGTACTAACAGATACCAGACACTGACAGGTGGGTAACCAGGCCCGATACAGCACCCGTGGGTGACAGGGCAGGTGGGTAACCAGGTCCGATACAGCACCCGTGGGTGACAGGGCAGGTGGGTAACCAGGCCCGATACAGCACCCGTGGGTGACAGGGCAGGTGGGTAACCAGGTCCGATACAGCACCCGTGGGTGACAGGGCAGGTGGGTAACCAGGCCCGATACAGCACCTGTGGGTGACAGGGCAGGTGGGCAACAGACTGGACTGCTTGACCAGAAACAGTGATGGAAGCAGAATCCTTAACAGCTTTTAAAAGGGAAATGGTTAAATATTTGAAAAGACAAATTTAAACGGGTGTGGGGAAGGGCAGGGGAATGGGACTGAGGAGAGAGCTGTATCAGAGGGAGGGCACGGGGCGATGGGGGAATGGGGAAAGGACAGGGGAATGGGACTGAGGGGGAGAGCTGTATCAGAGAGAGGGCACAGGGCGATGGGGGAATGGGGAAAGGACAGGGGAATGGGACTGAGGAGAGAGCTGTATCAGAGAGAGGGCACGGGGCGATGGGGGAATGGGACTGAGGAGAGAGCTGTATCAGAGAGAGGGCACGGGGCGATGGGGGAATGGGGAAAGGACAGGGGAATGGGACTGAGGAGAGAGCTGTATCAGAGAGAGGGCACGGGGCGATGGGGGAATGGGGAAAGGACAGGGGAATGGAACTGAGGGGAATGGGACTGAGGGGGAGAGCTGTATCAGAGAGAGGGCACGGGGCGATGGGGGAATGGGGAAAGGACAGGGGAATGGGACTGAGGAGAGAGCTGTATCAGAGAGAGGGCACGGGCGATGGGGGAATGGGGAAAGGACAGGGGAATGGGACTGAGGGGGAGAGCTGTATCAGAGAGAGGGCACGGGGCGATGGGGAAGGGGACTGAGGGGAAAGCTCTTCAGAGAGCTGGTACCAGCTATCAATCTCAGTCTGGAAAGCTTCAATTGTCCCAGCATGCACAGCCTTTTGGGGGAGAGAATTCCAGATTTCCACTCCCCTTTGTGTAGAAAAAGTGCTTCCTGATTTCACTTCTGAATGTCCCAGCTCTAATTTTAAGATTATGCCCCTTGTTCTGGATTCCCCCACGAGAGGAAATAGTTTCTGTCTATCCTTTTATTATTTTAAACACCTCGATTAGATCATCCCTCAATCTTCTATACTCAGTGGAATATACGGCAAGTTTATGCAGTGTGTCCTTATAATTTAACCCTCTAAGCCCAGGTATCATTCTGGTGAATCTCCACTGCACCCCCTCCAAGGCTAATATTGGCCCAGAAATTGGACTTCGATGGTTGCCGCGGGGATAAGGATCCCCCGCGATATCGCACTCCGCGCCTGCCTTTATGGTTTTGGCCCACACGAACTTCAGTTCCTGGGCCTCTCCCTGGTGCCGGCGCGCAGTGTGTGCGTGTCCCAGAGGCGCAGTTAGTTCGATGCGACCTCTGGGATCACGTGGGCCATGGAGAGCCAATGGCAGCAGACTATCTTTCATTCATAGTTTTGACAGGAAGAGCTGTCAAAGCTATGAATACAACTTGCCCCCAAAAGAACAGCTAAACCTCAATTAAATTTAAAAAAACCCCATCACATTAATAAAATAACTATAGTTAAATAAATTAACCACTTTAAACAAAAATTTAAATTTTTGAAAAAATTTAAATTCTTTTTAAAAGTTATAAAAATAAACTTACCTTTCTTTAAAGTCTCTAAAAAAGATAAACCTGTTGAAATTTTTTTTAAATAATACTTAATTAACTACTTAGCTTGTTAAAAGGGGGTCTTACGCCTCCTTTCTTCATGTGTAAAATCTTCAACACTTACCTTCGCATTCAAACCTGAAAAAAAAACTAAGTGTGCTGCATGCGCACAGCCTGTAGTGCGCACGCGGTTCACTTAGGAACCGCCCCCTTCGCAATATCGGAAGTGCCGGTTTCCCGCGCATGCGCAGTGCATGCAGGAAACCGGCACTTCGGGACCGAATATGGGTGAGTACACAGTGCGTACTCTCCCGTATTCGGACAAATTTCTGGGCCAATATATCCTTTCTGAGGTGCGGTGCCCAAAACTGAATGCAGTGCTCCCGATGAGGACTGACCAAAGCTCTGAACAGCTGTAACAGAACTTCCACTCCTTTATATTCCAACCTCCTTGAGATAAAGGCCAGCATTCCATTAGCTCTTGTGATTGCTTTTTTGTACCTGTGCCCGAGCTTCTGGATTTGTGTACATGGACCCAAAAGTTTCTTTGCTCCTCCACAAAAACTGTCACTTCCCCACATTCAACTCCATTGCCAGTTTTGCCCACTCACTTAATCTTTTTATATTGCTTTGTAACTTCCTGCTCCCATCTGCACTACTTACTGTGCATCCTAACTTACTGTCACCTGCAAACTTGGATATACAACTCTCCATTCCTTCATCCAAGTCATTGATAAATAGGGTGAAAAGCTAAGTCCCCAGTACAGAACCCTGGGGAACACCACTTGTCACATCCCGTCAATCAGAGTACGTACCCTTTATCCCTACACTGTCTCGTACCTCCCAACCAATTTCCAACCCATGCCGCAAGATTGCCTCCAATTCAATGTGCTTTCAATTTTGCTGCTAATCTCTTGGGAATATTTGATGGGACAATGTAGAGGGAGCTTTACTCTGTATCTAACCCGTGCTGTACCTGCCCTGGGAGTGTTTGATGGGACACTGTAGAGGGAGCTTTACTCTGTATCTAACCCGTGCTGTATCTGTCCTGGGAGTGTTCGATGGGACAGTGTAGAGGGAGCTTTACTCTGTATCTAACCCGTGCTGTACCTGCCCTGGGAGTGTTTGATGGGACAGTGTAGAGGGAGCTTTACTCTGTATCTAACCCGTGCTGTACCTGTCCTGGGAGTGTTTGAGGGGACAGTGTAGAGGGAGCTTTACTCTGTATCTAACCCGTGCTGTATCTGCTCTGGGAGTGTTTGAGGGGACAGTGTAGAGGGAGCTTTACTCTGTATCTAACCCATGCTGTACCTGCCCTGGGAGTGTTTGATGGGACAGTGTAGAGGGAGCTTTACACTTTATCTAACCCGTGCTGTACCTGCCCTGGGAGTGTTCTATGCTGATACTGGCTGACTAAAATAGAAAGTGATCCATTATCCAGCACGAGCATCCCTCAACTTGATGAGCACAAACCTCAGCCGAAATTAATCTTAGATTTACCGTCCTGGAAGATTTTCAGAGAATTTTAGTGGTTTACAGTTCACTTTTTATAAAAATATATGTTTTATTGTGTTTGGGTGGTGGGGCATCCTGAGCAGTGCCTGCTCCTGTATCTGTGCAGCGGCCTGCATCATTGAAACGTGCCAGGCCCGTGTAAGCAGGAGAGTCTTGGGCAGCGATCGTTGTCCCTGTGAAGAACTGCAGTTGAAGCCAGGCTTTCATCTCTGTGTCTCTGGGCTGGACATCTCTGCTCTAATCTAACACTGCAATCAGTTCCTGAGTCACACTTATTAGTCTCGTTCTTCAGAGACTTGGCAGCATTACTCATTCATTGTCCCAGCTGATCCTTGCATGAGTGTAATTGTGATACATATTGAAGGTGTGTCCTGGCCATCTAGCTGGGTCTGGCTTGTAATGACCCTCCCTGTAAGGTGTGGTAGGGGCTGACTTGTACACAGGCATACGGCTGAGATCAGCCAAGCATTTTGGAGGATTGCACCTGTACTCTACCGTTCTGTGACAGCACTTGTCACTATACCCTTGTGTCAAGAGCGTGGACATATTCTGCGAATAATACCTGCGTGCATACAGTGTGCGGAACGTGGTGAATTGCAATGAGCATTCTATAGCCCAGGAGAATGGTTTGCTGTCCTTTTTGAGGTCAGCCGGGAGCATTGAGACAGATTGAAGCATCCCCACACCACGCTAACTGAGCGGTGATTGAACCTGGAAAATCACCCTTGTCTGTTTAAAGAAAGAACTGGCATTTATATAGCACCTTTCACCACATCAGGACATCTCAAAGCGCTTTACAGCCAAATACTTCTGAAGTGTAGCCACTGTTGTCGGAAACGCAGCAGCCAAATTGTGCACAGCAAGGTCCCACAAACAGCAATGAGATAATGACCAGATAATCTGTTTTTAGTGATGTTGGTCGAGGGATAAATATTGGCCAGGACACTGGCAAGAACTTCCCAGCTCCTCTTCAAAATAGTCCCATGGGAATTTTTACGTCCATCTGAGAGAGCAGATTTAATGTCTCATCCGAAAGTTGGCACCATCGGCAGTGCAGCACTCCCTCAGTATTGTACTAGAATGTCGGCCTAGATTTTGTGCTAAAGTCTCTGGACTTTATCATTTAAGCCATTGATGATTCTTGGAGGTCTCATCGGTCCATTTCCTCACTCTAGGTATTGAAAGTAGCAATCCTGGCTGAGAAGTACGCTGTGGACTACACCTGGTATGTCGACACCATCTTGAACCTGATCCGAATCGCTGGAGATTACGTTAGTGAGGAGGTGTGGTATCGAGTCATTCAGATCGTCATCAATCGCGATGATGTGCAGGGCTATGCGGCCAAGACCGTGTTTGAGGCAAGTCATGATCAGACCCAAGCTGTCAAATTCAGTGCTATGGGGATGTGGTTCCCTCTTGATGTTGGTGTAACACAGTGCACATTTCACCTCTGTTACACCATTTCACAGTTACATACCATTTGATAGATCTCCAGAGTCCCCATGTGTATGAAGAATGGTTTGTTGATGCTGTCTGAACCTGAGGCTGCACTATAAAATTATTCTGACCATCATTCATTGTGCTGTGGTATCAAATAGTATCTAATGGGTTTTATCAAATGTTTGTCAATTTCCTCCCCTTTTCTCCTGAAGACACTTGGCTCCTGTTGGGGAACAGTTTCGTGGCTCACATCACCCTCCAGTACCTCACCCTAGTGGACTTTCTTCATGTGAGCCCAGAAAGTGAGTGTCAGCAGGATATTTGCTTTGTAGATGGCATCATGCATGAGCCTGATCCTATCCTCACACTTAAACCACACATGCACCTCCAGCAAGGGTTACTGAATATTGATCCAGAGCAGGAATCCTGGCTCATTGATCCTAGCTTGGGTGCAGTGAGACTAATTGAAACACCACAGTCTTCATCCAGGTGGGATCAGCTAGCTGACAGACCAGGGATGGAAAGTGGGAACTTCTGTTGTGTATGCCTCAGTACTAAATAGTGTCTTTAGTGGTCTTTACCCACCAGGCAATAGCATAATACAAAAGCAAAATACTGCGGATGCTGGAAATCTGAAATAAAAACAGAAAATGCTGGAAATACTCAGCAGGTCAGGCAGCATCTGTGGAGAGAGAAACAGAGTTAACGTTTCAGGTCGATGACCCTTCGTCAGAACTGGAAAAAGTTGGAGATGTAACAGGTTTTTAAGCAAGTGTAGTGACAGGGAGAGGGGGGAGGGGAGGAAAGAACAAAAGGGAAGGTCTGTGATAGGGTGGAAGGCAGGAGAGATTAAGAGACAAAAGGGATGATGGTGCAAGGCAAAAGGAGATGGTAATGGGACAAGTTAAGAAACAAAAGATGACTCTAGATGAAGTGTAAATGGCACTGGCAGAATGATCGACAGCTGCCATGTGAGAGAGAGAAAAAAAAATGATAGGGGCAGAGGTTATGGTCTGAAATTGTTGAACTCGATGTTGAGTCCAGAAGGCTGTAAAGTGCCTAATCGAAAGATGAGGTGCTGTTCCTCGAGCTCACGTTGAGCTTCATTGGAACAGTGTAAGAGGCCGAGGATGGAGAGGTCAGAGTGGGAGTGGAGCGGAGAATTAAAGTGACAGGCGACCGGAAGCTCGGGGTCACCCTTACGGACTGAATGGAGGTGTTCCACAAAGCAGTCACCCAATCTGCGTTTGGTCTCCCCAATGTAAAGGAGACCACATCGTGAGCAGCGAATACAGTATACTAAATTGCAAGAAGTACAAGTAAATCGCTGTTTCACCTGGAAAGAGTGTAAGGAGGAAGGCAATAGCATAAGCTGTGCTACTGAGAGATGCTGAGCACTATATAATACTGCCATGTGATTGGGTCTGGTTGATGGTGATGGGTATCTGCTAATCATGGGATCTGAGAATCATCACAACCTCATAGTTCAGTTACTATTGTGTATCTTCAGCTGTTTTTTCTAAGATACATATGTAAAAAAGAAACAAAGAAAATCAGTACATGTATCACACATTCCATTGTAAACCTCTTCCTATGGGAAATCCCATAATAAAAATGTCAACATTTCAGAAACACTTGACTGTGATTCCACTCAGTGGCTCTTTGATAGGAGTTTCAATTTTTAGAGATTGCCTGTCACGTCACATTCAGTGTTCTGCAGTGTGTTCATATCTAGTGTTTCCCCACAAATCACTCTCAATGTTTGCTGGAAACATTTTCATCTGACAATTTTCTTTCTCAGTAACTGAAATTTCTAATGTCCGAAATAAGATTTTAAACAAAGAAAAACATTCAAAAAATTACACATTTCACAATAACATGATTAAATTTATGCATTCAATTGTCTTTTAATGCATTCAACCACAACTTTATATAAAGCACCTTTAATATGGAAAAACATCAAGTCGCTTCACAAAGGTGTAAGGAAAACAGATGTTGAGCCAGGTAAAGTTTATTTTTGATTTACTTTTTAAATGGTGTGTGTGTGAGAGGAGTGTACTGATTAAACACTTCTTATAGCTTTTGTGTTCTATAAGCTTTGGAAAGTGCATTAGGCTGAGTGTCTTTTCTTCATAATGTTCGTTCATTTATCAAAAAAAAGTCTTGAATTTTAAAGCAAACAATAAGCATCTAATTAGCTCTCCTGAAAAGCAAGCTCTACCTGTGTTTTGTGGATCGTTAGTAATTAGAATGTTTACTTTTTCTTAAACAGTTTTAAGGTGGAGAGACATTTTAATATGCATTTTGTAAAGTGAACTGGAATTTGATATCTTTTGTTGTAAATCCTCTACTGTTGGCCTGTTTTCATTAGAACAGAGAAGATTATGGGGTGATTTGACAGAGGTGTTTAAAATTATGAAGGGATGAACAGAGCAGATAGAAACAGGCTGTTTCCAGTGCTTGGAAACCAAATCCATCCCCCTCCCTGGCCACTATCTCAGGCTGAACCAGACTGTTTGCAATCTTGATGTCCTATTTGACTGTGAGCTGAGCATCCAATCCCATATCCTCTCCGTTACAAAGACCGCCTACTTCCACCTCGGTAGTATCGCCCGTCTCCACCCCTGCCTTACCTCATCTGTGGCTGAAACCCTCATCCATGCCTTTGTTACCAACAAACTCGACTATTCCAACGCACTCCTGGCCGGCCTCCCATCTTCCACCCTCCATAAACTTGAGATCATTCAAAACTCTGCTGCCCGTATCCTAACTTGCCCCAAGTTCCGTTCCTCCATCACCCCTGCGCTCATTGACCTACGTTGGCTCCTAGTCCACCAATGCCTCGATTTTAAATGATCATCCTTGTGTTCAAATCCCTCCATGCGCTCTCCCCTCCCTATCTGTAACTTCCTCCAATCCAATGAAAACTCTGCGTTCCTGCAACTCTGGCCTCTTGTGAATTCCCCACTTCCTTCACCCCACCATTGGTGGCTGTGTCTTCAGCTGTCGAGGCACTAAGCTCTGGAATTCCTTCCTTTAAGATGCTCCTTAAAACCTACCTCTTTGACCAAGCTTTTAGTCACCTGTTTTAATATCTCCTTTTGTGGCTCGGTGTCAATATTTGTCTGATTACGTTCCTGTGAAGCGCAATGGGACATTTTACTACATTTAACAATACAACAACTTGTATTTATATAGCGCCTTTAACGTAGTAAAACGTCCCAAGGTGCTTCACAGGAGTATTATAAGACAAAAAATGTTGACACCGAGCCACATAAGGAGAAATTAGGGCAGATGACCAAAAGCTTGGTCAAAGAGGTAGGTTTTAAGGAGCGTCTTAAAGAAGGAAAGGAGGTAGAGAAGTTTAGGCAGGGAATTCCAGAGCTTAGGGCCTAGGCAACTGAAGGCACGGCCACCAATGGTTGAGCAATTATAATCAGGGATGCTCAAGCGGGCTGAATTAGAGGAGTGCGGATATCATGGGGTTTTGGTGGGGGGTGGGGTTTGTGGGGCCGGTGGAGATTAAGAGATGGGGAGGGGCGAGGCCATGGAGAATTTTGAAATCGAGGCGCTGCTTAACCGGAAGCCAATGTAGGTCAGCGAGCACAGGGATGATGGTTGAACGGGTCTTGGTGCGAGTTAGTACACGGGCAGCCGAGTTTTGGATGACCTGAAGTTTACGTAGGGTAGAACGTGGGAGGCCAGCCAGGAGTGTGTTGGGATAGTCAAGTCTAGAGGTAACAAAGGCATGGATGAGGGTTTCAGCAGCCAATGAGCTGAGACACGGGCGGAGAAGGGCGATTTATGGAGGTGGAAATAGGTGGTCTTAGCTATGCCGTGGATATGTGGTCGGAAGCTCATTTCAGGGTCAAATATGACACCAAGGTTGCGAACAGTGTGGTTCAGTCTCAGACAGATGTTAGGGAGACGGATGGAGTCAGTGGCTAAGGAACTGAGTTTGTGGCGGGGACCAAAAACAATAGCGTCGGTTTTCCCAATATTTAATTGGAGAAAGTTTCTGCTCATCCAGAACTGGATGCAGTCTGACAATTTAGAGACCGTGGAGGGGTCGAGAGAAGTGGTGGTGAGGTAGAGCTGGGTGTCGTTGGCCTACATGTGGAAACTGACGCTGTGTTTTCGGATGATGTCGTCAAGGGGCAGCATGTAGAGGAGAAATAGGAGGGGGCCAAGGATAGATCCTTGGGGGACACCAGAGGTAACGATGTGGGAGCAGGAAGAGAAGCCATTGTAGGTGATTCTCTGGCTACGATTAGATAGATAAGAATGGAACCAGGCGAGTGCGGTCCCACCCAGCTGGACCACGGTGGAGAGGCGTTGGAGAAGGATGGAGTGGTCAACCATGTCATAGGCTGCAGACAAGTCGAGAAGGATGAGGAGGGATAGTTTACCTTTGTCACAGTCACATAGGATGTTATTTGTGACTTTGATGAGAGCCGTTTCGGTACTGTGGCGGGGTGGAAACCTGATTGGAGGGATTGAAACATGGAATTGCGGGAAAGATGGGCACAGATTTGAAAGGTGACAACACATTTAAGGACTTTGGAGAGGAAAGGGAGGTTGGAGATGGGGCGGTAGTTTGCAAGGACGGCGGGGTCAAGGGTTGGTTTTTTGATGAGAGGGGTGATGATGGCAGATTTGAGGGAGAGGGGGACAGTACCTGAGGAGAGAGAACTGTTAACAATGTCAGCTAACATGGGAGCCAGAAAAGGAATTTCGGTGGTCAGCAGTTTGGTAGGAATAGGGTCGAGGGAGCAGGAAGTGGATCTCATGGACAAGATGAGCGCGGAGAGGTCATGAGGGGAGCTAGGAGACAAACTGGAGAAAGATGTGAGTTCAGGGCTAGGGCAGGGGAACCATAGAGGAAGTTTGGCCCGGTGGGCTAGGGGAAAGAAGGGAGTGGCAGAGGCAGCTGATCGGATGGTCTGAAGCTTAGAGACAGAAGTCCATGAGCTCCTCACAATTGTTGTCGGAGGTGAGGGTGGAACAGACGGGAGAGGGGTTTAAGAAGATGGTTAGCAGTGACGAATAGAAGCCGGGGTTTATCGTTACATTCCAGAATGATTCTGGAATAGTGAGCAATTTTGGCAGATGAGAGCAGGACCTGATGATGCTTTATGTGGTCCAGCCAGATCTGGCAGTGAATAGTTAAACCAGTTGTCCACCATTTCCATTCAGGTCTGCGTCCCTTGGACTTAAGGGAGCGAAGATGAGGGCCATGCCAGGGGGATTTAGTTTAGATGTGTGGTTGGAGGTAAAGGGATAGAGTAGCAGAGTGGGCACATGGGATTAGGACTACTGCTCGTGTGGGGGATAAACACCAACACGGACTAATGGAGCCGAATGGCCAGTTTTTATGTTGTAATTTCTATGTAATTCTGTGTGGGACACTGACACTGATTAATGTGCATTATTTCTCAACAGGCCCTCCAGGCCCCTGCTTGCCATGAGAACCTAGTGAAAGTGGGTGGCTATATCCTGGGAGAGTTTGGAAACCTCGTTGCTGGTGATCCAAGATCCAGGTTAGTTGAATTCACTGCATTTGCTCTCCTTTGCAGAGCCATTTGCTGTGGCTTCTCCTCCTCCACCCCCTTCCGCAGCATGGGCCCAGCTGTGCTGTGGACTGTTGTACAGTGACTACCAGGGCCACTCAGCAACCAGCTAGCAAACCTGAAATAGGGGGCAGTGAGCTCTTCCTCTCTCAGGATACTTCCATGCAGGGCGCCCTCTGGTGGTCCAGCTGAGTGCTCTCTCTATCTTTCAGTCTTCGCAGCAGACACTTGTCTGTTGTGGTCTTTGTCCAATCAGTAGGTGTAGCAGCACTTGGTGCTTGGCAGGTGGACAATTGTACTGGAAGGGTTTGGTATTTAAGTACAGCAGTATATATAGTGACTAAAAGGTTATTCTGTGTGCTAGCACTGCCCTTTTAGACAGATCCAATCTGATAAAGCCTTAATGATGAATACTTGCTGCAACAGTTAATGGCGTTGCGACCCAGTAATTTTGCTCCCTCGTGCTCTTGGCGTTAAAAAATTATAGTTCCATTATAAATTTTTTTGGTATTTAAGTTATTTTTTACTTTGCCATTTCCCTCCTAAAGTCGCTGGTCCTTGGGGTACGGTTTCACAATTGTTGGGCACCATTTCCAAGTGGCCGTTCTAGTGAATGTAGGCAGGCTGTTTCACCATAAGGGCATCACTGCTGGATCAGATTTTGTCCTCATCCTAAGGCACTTTCCAGGAGGGGATTCTGGACAGGGATCAGGTGCAGGAGCCCCAGCTGAATTCCCCCCTAACCCGGGGATGCTGAGGCCAATTGAAGACCACAAACCACAGCCCCAGCTCAGGTCAGATAACTCAGCACAGATCATGGTTTGAACCTTGGGACATTCCGGGCCTTTATGGCTCAGCTCCTCACTGCCTTTACCAAAAGGGATAAGTGTTGTGGTCAGTCCTTCATGATAACAGTACGTTTGAGGCTCTGTGGTGGGCAAGTACCTACAGTTACCAGGCTACATGAAACTGTTAGGGGGATGCAGTGTTACTGCTATAGTCACTACATTAGGAGGGTGTTCCATGACCTGGCTTTCTTTCATTTCAAACTTGACTTAGTTGGTAGCTCTTTCGCCTCTTGATTCAGATGGTTGTGGATTCAACTCCCACTCCAGAGACTTGAGCACATAATCTAAGGTGGCACTTCAGTGCAATACCGAGGGAGTGCTGCACTGTTGGAGGCGCCGTCTTTCGGATGAGACATTAAATCGAGGTTCCGTCAGCCCTCTCAAGTGGATGTAGAAGATCCCACGGCACTATTTGAAGAAGAGTAGTTCTCCCCAGTGTTCTGGCCAATATTTAGCCCCCAACGAACAACTAAAACAGATTATCTGATCTTTTATCTCGTTGCTTGTGGGATCTTGCTATGTGCAATTTTGCTGCTTTGTTTCCTACCTGACAGCAGTGACCACATTTCAAAAGTATTTCATTGGCTGTAAAGTGCTTTGGGACGTTCTGAGGTTGTGAAAGTTCTTTTTCCTTATTTTCAGCCCCTTAGTACAGTTCAACCTGCTGCACTCCAAGTTCCACCTGTGCAGCGTGCCCACGAGAGCCCTCCTGCTTTCCACTTACATCAAGTTTGTGAACCTGTTTCCTGAGATTAAGTCTACCATTCAAGACGTGCTCCGCAGTGACAGCCAACTGAGGAATGCAGACGTTGAGCTGCAGCAACGGGCTGTCGAGTACCTGAGGCTCAGCTCCATAGCGAGCACTGACATCCTGGTAGGTACAGGAACTTCGGAGAGACATGTGCCTCTCAGTGCATCCACGTCTGTGTGACTCTGTCCTTCTCTTCTTTATCCCTCTGTGTTCGTCTCCGTGAGAGTTACCAGCTCAGGTCTTCAATTCACTGCATCCTTTCTAGTGTGAAGAGCTCTTATCTTTTCTAGTTTACAGACTGCTAATGTCACTGGTCACTCCTTGTCTACTCGTTTGCACATATTGGTTGCACCCTGTCTGCTTCTCTCTGTTTTGCTTTGCTGACTCAGCATTCCCCTTCCCCCGGACCCTTCCCCCGCTCTCCCCCCCCCCCCCCCCCCAGGGATCCTTCCCCTGCTCCCCCCGGACCCGCTCCCCCAGACCCTTCCCCCCCCCCGCCCCTTCCCCACCTCCCCCCTAGGGATCCTTCCCCTGCTCCCCCTGGACCTGCTCCCCCAGACCCTTCCCCACCCACCCCCCACCCCCCCAGACCCTTCCCCCCCCCCCCAGGGATCCTTCCCCAGCTCCCCCTGGATCCTTCCCCCACTCTCCCCGCCCCTCCCCTCCCCAAACCCTGGACCTTTCCCCCGCCCCCCCCAACCCCGGATCCTGCCTCTGCTCCCCCTGATCCTTCCTCTGCTCTCCCCCTGATCCTTCCTCTGCTCTCCCCCTTGACCCTTCCCCCTCCCCCCCCCCACCCCCCGGATCCTACCTGGAATATATTTTTGTTGAGAGTTATAAAATATCTCCTTAAATGTTCGCCACTGCATTTCAACTGTCTTACCTTTTAATTTATTATTCCAGTCCACTTTAGCCAGTTCTGCCCTCATGCCATTTTAATTGCCTTTGTTTAAGATCAGGACACTGGTTTGAGATACTGCTTTCTCACCCGCCAACTGAATTTGAAATTCAACCATGCTATGATCACTCTTTCCAAGAGGATCCTTTACTATGAGATCATTTATTAATTCTGTCTCATTACACAGTACCAGATCCAAGATAGCCTGCCCCCTGGTTGGTTCCATTACATACTGTTCTAGGAAACCATCCCGGATGCACTCCATGAACTCCTCCTCAAGGCTACCATGGCCAATTTGATTTGTCCAATCAATATGGAGATTAAAATCACCCATGATTATTACCGTACCTTTTTTACAGGCCACCATTATTTGTTGATTTATACTCTGTCCAACAGTATTGCTACTGTTCGGGGGCCTGAAGACTACACCCACCAGAGACTTTTTCCCCTTATTATTTTTTTATCTCCACCCAAACCGATTCTACATCTTGATCTTCTGAGCCAATATCACTTCTCACCACTGCACTGATCCCATCCTTTACCAACAAAGCCAGCCCACCTCCCTTTCCTTTCTGTCTATCCTTCCGAATTGTCAAATATCCTGGAATATTCAGTTCCCAGCCCTGGTCACCTTGCAACCACGTCTCTGTAATGGCGATCAGATCATACCCATTTGTATCTATTTGTGCCGTCATCTCATCTATCTTGTTACGAATGCTGCGTGCATTCAGATATAGAGCTTTTAACTTTGTCTTTTTACCATTTCTCCTTGTTTTGGCCCCATTTTCTGTTGCACTCTTATTTTTAAACATTCTGTTTCTTCCTGTCACACTCTGGTTATTATTTCCCCCATCTCTATCCTGCTCTATTGCTTTCTCATTTCTCATTGACTTTTTAAATTCCCGTTCACCTGGACCCTCCCCCCCACTATTTAGTTTAAAGCCCTGTCTACAGCCCTAGTTATTCGATTCGCCAGGACTCTAACCCCAGCATGGTTCAAGTGAAGCCCGTCCAAACGGAACAGCTCCCTCTTATCCCAGTACTGGTGCCAGTGCCCCACAAATCGAAACCCATTTCTCCCACACCAGTCTTTGAGCCACTCGTTCATTTCTCTGATCTTATTTACCCTATGCAAATTCTCGTGGCTCAGTTAGTAATCCAGAGATTATTACCTTTGTGGTTCTGCTTTTTAATTTAGCCCCTAGCAGCTCATACTCTCTCAGCAGAACCTCTTTCTTTGTCCTACCTATGTCATTGGTGCCTACGTGGACCATGACAACTGGATCCTCCCCCTCCCACTCCAAGTTTCTCTCCAGCCCAGAGAAGATGTCCTTAATCCTGGCACCGGGGCAGGCAACACAGCCTTCGGGACTCATGCTCTCGGCTGCAGAGAACAGTATCTATCCCCCTAACTATACTGTCCCCTATCACTACAACATTTCTTTTTACTCACCCCACTTGAATGGCTCCCTGTACCACGGTGCTGTGGTCAGATTGCTCATCCTCCCTGCAGTCCCTGGCCTCGTCCACACAGGAAGCAAGAATCTCGTACCTGTTAGACAAGGCCAAGGGCTGAGGCTCCTCCATCACTACCTCCTGGATCCCAATACCTGCCTCGCTTGTAGTCACACCCTCCTGTCCCTGAACATGGGCCAAATTGGAAGTAATTACCCTAGTGGGTGTGACTGCCTCCTGGAACTTAGTGTCCAGGTAACGCTCCCCCTCCCTAATGTGTCGCAGTGTCCGAAGCTCGGACTCCAGCGCATCAACTCTGAGCCGAAGTTCCTTGAGCAACCAACATTTGCTGCAGATGTGGTCGCCTTGGACCTCAATGGTGGCCACCAGCTCCCACATGCAACAACAACAACAACACATTGCCTGGTCTCCCATCTCAATTCATTAATTAATTCGTTTTTAAAATTTGGAACACATATATCTTTTGATCTGTACCAAGGCACTTAAATTTAGATGCCCAAGTTTGGAAAAAAGCAAGAAATAGAGAAATACACCCCAATCAATCACTTACCTTCTTTCTGGTGACGTCACACTTCGATTACTTTTTACTTCTTTACACTCACCGGTCTGCGCTGCCCGGTCTCTCGCTGTTTAAATATCGCCGTTAATACCGCCTCCGATTAGGTCCACGCTGCCCGGTCTCTCGCTGTTTAAATATCGCCGTTAATACCGCCTCCGATTAGGTCCACGCTGCCCGGTCTCCCGCTGTTTAAATACCGCCGCTAATACCGCCTCCGATTAGGTCCACGCTGCCCGGTCTCCCGCTGTTTAAATACCGCCGTTAATACCGCCTCCGATTAGGTCCACGCTGCCCGGTCTCCCGCTGTTTAAATACCGCCGCTAATACCGCCTCCGATTAGGTCCACGCTGCCCGGTCTCCTGCTGTTTAAATACCGCCGCTAATACCGCCTCTGATTAGGTCCACGCTGCCCGGTCTCCCGCTGTTTAAATACCGCCGCTAATACCGCCTCCGATTAGGTCCACGCTGCCCGGTCTCCTGCTGTTTAAATACCGCCGCTAATACCGCCTCCGATTAGGTCCATGCTGCCCGGTCTCTCGCTGTTTAAATTCCGCCGCTAATACCGCCTCCAATTAGGTCCACGCTGCCCGGTCTCCCGCTGTTTTAAGTTCTGCCGCCTCCAATACCGTTGAGGCCCCAGCACTGATCCTTGCGCCACCCCACTAGTTACAGCCTGCCAACCTGAAAAAGATCCGTTTATCCCTGCTCTCTGTTTTCTGTCCATTAACCAATCCTCTAGCCATGCTACTTGATTACCCCAACCCCATGAGCCCTAATCTTGTGTAATAACCTTTTATGTGGCACCTTATCGAATGCCTTTTGGAAATCCAAATGTACTACTTCCACTGGTTCCCCTTTATCTACCCTGCTAGTTACATCCTGAAAAAACTCTAATAAATTTGTCAAACACGATTTCCCTTTCATAAAACCATGTTGACTCTGCCCTTTGGACCAATAAAGAATAGATCCGAGTATGATTTAAATGATGAAAAGCTCGGAACAGTAGAGCTCCCAAGAGATTTAGGGATCCATGTACACAGATCACTAAATGCTGTAGTCAGGTACAAAAAGGCTAATGGAATGTTAGCCTTTATCACTAGAGTCGACCAAGTGTCTGTGGGAGAACACTTGGGTACAAGTGATCATCGTATCATAAGATTTAGATTAGCAATGGAGAGGAGCACGGAACAATCTGGAGTGGAACTTCTGAACTGGAATAGGGCTAACTTCAATGGGATGCAAAAGGAACTAGCCAGGGTAAAATGGAACCAAAGATTGACAGGAAAAACTGTAACAGAACAATGGGTGATCTTTAAGGAGATGTTCCAAGTACAAGCTAGGTAGATTCCAATAAGGGGGAAGGGTAAGGGGACCAAAGCAAGGGCTCCTTGGATGACGAGGGAGATAGAGATGATGATGAAACAAAAAAAGAGGGTGTATAATGCATGACAGGTGAATTCTTCAAGGGAGAGCCAGACCAAATACAATAAGTTGAGAGGGGAAGTGAAGATGAAAATAAGACTGGCAGAGAGAGAATATGAGAGTAGAATGGCAGTTAACATAAAAGGGAACCCAAAAATCTTCTTCCAGCATGTAAACAGTAAGCGGGTAGTAAGAGGCAGGGTGGGGCCTATTAGAGACAAAGAAGGTGATATATGCTTAGAGGCGCAGGGCAAGGCTGGAATACTCAATGAGTACTTTGTATCGGTGTTTACTAAGGAGGTAGATGCTGACAAAATATCGGTAGAAGTGGAAAAGGTAGAAGCAATGGAAGGGGTGAAAATTGATAGACAGGATGTACTAGAAGGCTGGGTATGCTTAGAGTGGACAAGTTGCCTGGTCCAGATGGCTTGTATCCCAGGTTGCTAAGGGAACTGGGGAAGGAGTTCGCGGAAGGGCTTGCCATAATTTTCCAATCAGATGCGAGGGAGGTGCCTGAGGATTGGAAAGTGGCAAATGTGACACCATTGTTCAAGAAAGGGTGTAAGGACAATCCTAGTAATTATAGGCCGGTCAGTTTAACATCAGTGGTGGGTAAAGTTTTAGAAACAGTAATCAAGGAAAAAATTAACGGGCACTTGGAGAGGTTTAAGCTAATTAAGGAGAGCTAACACGGATTTGTAAAAGGCAGATCGTGTTTGACTAATCTAATTGAATTTTTTAATGAAGTAACAGGGAGGATTGATGAAGGGAATGCAATGAATGTTGTCTATATGGATTTTCGGAAGGTGTTTGACAAAGTACCACATAGAGAAGGCTGGTTAACAAAATTGAGGCTCATGGAATAGGTGGGTCAGTGGCAGCTTGGATAAGGAATTGGCTTAAGGGCAGAAAACAGCGAGTTGTGGTAAATGGCTGTTTTTCAGACTGGAGGATGGTAGACAGTAGTGTTCCCCAAGGGTCAGTGCTGGGGCCACTGCTTTTTTTGATATATATAAATGACCTGGATATTGGAATACAGAGTAGAATGTCTAAATTTGCTGATGACACCAAACTTGGGGGTGTGGCAAACAGTGAGGATGATATCAATCGACTGCAACAGGACATAGAAAGGCTAGCAGAATGGGCAGACAAGTGGCAGATGGAATTTAATACAGAGAAGTGTGAGGTGATGCATTTTGGCAGAAGGAACAGGAAGAGGCAATATACACTTAATGGCACAGTTTTAAAGAGTGTGCAGGGACAGAGGGACCTGGGAGTTAAAGTGCATAGGTCCCTGAAGGTGGCAGGACATATTGAGAGTGTGGTTAGCAAAGCATATGGGATCTTGGGCTTCATAAATAGAGGTATTGAGTACAAAAGTAGAGAAGTTATGCTGAACCTTTATAAAGCGCTGATTAGGCCACAACTGGAGTATTGCATCCAGTTCTGGTCACCTCACTTTAGGCAGGATGTGAAGGCCCTTGAGAGGGTGCAGAGGAGATTTACCAGAATGGTTCCGGGGTTGAGGGATCTTGGCTACAAGGACAGGTTGGAGAAGCTGGATTTGTTTTCATTAGAGCAAAGGAGGTTGAGGGGTGATTTGATAGAGGTGTACAAGATTATGTCGGGTTTGGATAGGCTAGATGGGGAAAGGCTGTTCCCACTAGTTGATGGTACAAGGACTAGGGGACACAAGATTTAAGGTTTTGGGCAAGAGATACAGGGGGGATGTGAGGAAAAACTTTTTTACACAGCGAGTGGTGAGGACCTGGAACTCGCTGCCGATGGAAGTGGTGGAAGCGGAGACACTCAATGTTTTCAAGGGGAGACTGGATAGGCACTTGAGGGAAATAAACTTGCAAGGCTACGAGGATAGAGCGGGGGAATGGGACTGACTGGATTGCTCTGCAGAGAGCCGGCACGGACTCGATGGGCCGAATGGCCTCCTTCTGTGCCGTTATGACTCTATGGCGCTAGAGGGCTAGAATATAAAGGGGAGGAAGTTTTGCTACAGCTATACAAAGCCCTGGTTGGACCACATCTGGGGCACTGTGTACAGTTCTGGGCACCACCTTAGAAAGGATATATTGGCCTTGGAAGGAGTGCAGCACAGATTCACCAGAATGTTACCAGGGCTCCAAGGGTTAGATTATGAGGAGACATTACACAAACTAGGCTTGTATTACTGGAATATAGAAGGTTAAGGGGCGATCTGAGTGCGGTTTTTAGGATTTTTAAAGGAATTGATGGGGTAGATAGAGAGAAACTTTTTCCGCTGGCGGGGGAGTCTAGGACAAGGGGATAGAACCTTAAAATCAGAGCCCGGCCATTCAGGAGAGAAGTTCGGAAACACTTCTTCACACAAAGGGTGGTAAAGTGTGGAACTCTCTCCCATAAAAAGCAGTAGATGCTAGCTCAATTAATAATTTTAAATCTAAGATTGATAGATTTTTGCTAGCCAAGGGTATAAATCAGCCATGCTCTCATTGAATGGCCTACTCTTGTTGCTATGTTCCAGATTTGTATGAAATCTGAAGCCACATAATCCAAGAATTGTAGCACAATGGCTCCATCTAGTGGCCACTGCCTGCATGGCCTGGCTACCCTCCCAACAGCTTGTATTGATCCAGTAATAAAAGATCACAAAGTGTTTCACAGAGGGTACAACCAGGCACCGAGCAGTGATGAGATACAAGGAAGGGGAGGTGCAAGGGAGAGATTTTGAGGAGGCTTTTGAAAGAGCAGGTGAAGGTAGCAAGGTGGAGGGGTTGAGGGAGAGTGATCTGAGTGTAAGGGTCGAGGCGGCTGAAGGTGGAGTTCAGGAAGCGGACGAGGGGAATTCGGAGGAAACCAGAGTTGGGAGTGAGCTAACATGTTGGGCCAGTTGAGGTGAGCCTATCGAGGGAGTTGTGGATGAGGACACGAATTTAGAAATGGGTGTGCTGGTGGATGGGAATCAGCGAAGCTTGGCAAGGACCCGGGTGATGGGGGGCGTGGGCAGTATGTGGGCAGCAGTGTTTCTGGGGCCGGCTGCAATTTATGAAGGGTGGAACTTGAGGCCGTCAAGGAGAAAATGTTGGGCTGGGCAAGCCTGCAGGCAGTGGATCAGGGTTTCAGCGACAGTGGGAGCTGAGGCAGGAGATGCAGCAGAGGTGGAAATAATGGTCTTGGGCTGGAAGCTTGGCTCAGGGTCAGACAGGGCACACAGGTTGCACACTGTGTGGCTCAGCCTGAATAAGCAGGCAAGGAGGGGGCTGGAATAGGGGATAGAGTGGGAGTTTTGTG
This sequence comes from Squalus acanthias, assembly GCA_030390025.1. Taxonomy (NCBI): domain Eukaryota; kingdom Metazoa; phylum Chordata; class Chondrichthyes; order Squaliformes; family Squalidae; genus Squalus; species Squalus acanthias. The sequence goes on along the minus strand of CM059434.1, from coordinate 75,050,374 downwards.
CCAAACAGGATGGCTTCAGTCTTGCCAACTTTAAAGTTGAAAAAAAATTCTGACTCATCCATGACTTGATGTCAGATACGTAGTCAGGCTGGACAGAGGGTGGTGATGTTGAGGGCAGTGGAGGAGGTGCAGAGTTAGTGTCCTCCACACACGTGTGAAGCTGCATTCACTTTCATGTGTAGTCAGCCGTGGAATTCAGCCAAATTCGATCGTGGGGTAGCCCTTTGATCGTGATTCCAAGCAGTGCTGCACTTCACTCATCAGACAGCCAAGTGGAAGAGATTTAATTCACTGAAAAGCAGCAGCATGGTGCTCCCAACACTGGAAACATCATCAATACATGAGACACCGGACAAAAATCCAGAGCCAAGTGTGGGTTGGGCAGAGGACAGGACACATTTCCCTTTGTTGGTCCCAGAGGACGGACAGCCGGCTGTGCGATGTTGAAATGTGCACGAGTGAGCATCTCCAGTTCCTCGACAATTTATTCATTCATGGGATGTGGGCGTCGCTGCCAAGGCCAACATTTATTGCCCATCCCTAGTTGCCCTTGAGAAGGTGGTGGTGAGCTGCCTTCTTGAACCGCTGCAGTCCGTGTGGCGAAGGTACTCCCACAGTGCTGTTAGGTAGGGACTTCCAGGATTTTGACCCAGCGACGATGAAGAAACAGCAATATATTTCCAACTTCAGATGGTGTGTGACTTGGAGGGGAACTTCGAGATGGTGGTGTTCCCATGCGCCTGCTGCCCTTGACCTTCTAGGTGATAGAGGTTGCGATTTTGGGAGGTGCTGTTGAAGAAGCCTTGGCAAATTGCTGCATGCAACAATGTTACATAAGAATTAGGAGCAGGAGTAGGCCATACGGCCCTTCGAGCCTGCTCCTCCATTCAGTAAAATCATGGCTGATCTTCGACCTCAACTCCACTTTCCCCCCCTGATCCCCATATCCTTTGATTCCCCCTAGAGTCCAAAAATCTACCTATTCCAGCCTTGAATATATTCAACGACACAGCATCCACAGCCCTTTTGGGTAGAGAATTCTAAAGATTCACACCTCTCTGAGTGAAGAAATTCCTCCTCATCTCGGTCTTAAAAGGCCAGCCCCTTATCCTGAGACTATGCCCCCTAGTTCTCGACTCTCCAGCCAGAAACAACCTCTCAGCATCTACCCTGTCAATCCCCCTCAGAATCTTATATGTTTCAATGAGATCACCTCTCGTTCTTCTAAACTCCTGAGAGTATAGGCCCAATCTACTCAATCTCTCTTCATAGGACAATCCCCTCATCCCAGGAATCAATCTAGTGAACCTTCATTGCACCGCCTCTAAGGCAAGTATATCCTTCCTTAGATAAGGAGACCAAAACTGCACAATTTTTGATGTGGTCTCACCGAGGCCCTGTACAATTGTAGTAAGACTTCCTTACTCTTGTACTCGAACCTCCTTGCAATAAAGGCCAACGTGCAATTTGCATTCCATATTGTTTGCTGTATCTGCATGCTAAATTTCTGTTTCCTGTTCAAGAACACCTAAATCTCTCTGAACACCAACATTTAATATAAAAACAGAAAATGCTGGAGATACTCAGCAGGTCAGGCAGCATCTGTGAAGAGAGAAACAGAGTTAACGTTTCAGGTTGATGACCTGCTGAGCATTTTCTGTTTTTATTTCAGATTTCCAGCATCTGCAGTATTTTCTTTTTGTACCAACATTTAATAGTTTCTCACCATTTAAAAAATGTTCTGTTTTTCTATTTTTCCTACCAAAGTGGAAAAACCTCACATTTCCCCACATTATACTCCATCTGCTACCTTATTGCCCACTCACTTAACCTGTCTGTATCCCTTTGCAGACTCTTTGTGTCCTCCTCACAGCTTACTTTCCCACCTAGCTTTGTAGTGTCAGCAAATCTGGATACATTGCACTTGGTCCCTTCATCTAAGTTATTAATATAGATTGTAAATAGCTGAGGCCCAAGTACTGATTCTTGCGGCACCCCACTAGTTACAGCCTGCCAATGGGAAAATGACCCGTTTATCCCTACTCTGTGTTTTCTGTCCGTTAACTGGGCATCCATGAGGTGCTGTGGGCCATCAGCAGCAGCAGAATTGTATTCCACCACAATCTGTAACCTCATGGCCCGGCATATCCCTCACTCTACCATTACCATCAAGCCAGGGGACCAACCCTGGTTTAATAAGGAGTGCAGAAGAGCATGCCAGGAGCAGCACCAGGCGTACTTAAAAAATGAGGTGCCAACCTGGGGAAGCTGCAACACAGGACTACATGCATGCTAAAAAGTGGAAGCAGCATGCTATAGACAGGCTAAGCGATCCCACAATCAACTGATCAGATCAAAGCTCTGCAGTCCTGCCACATCCAGTCGTGAATGGTGGTGGACCATTAAACAACTAACGGGAGGAGGAGGCTCCGTGAATATCCCCATCCTCAATGATGGTGGAGCCCAGCACGTGAGTGCAAAAGACAAGGCTGAAGCGTTTGCAACCATCTTCAGCCAGAAGTGCCGAGTGGATGATCTATATTTGCCCCCTCCTGAGGTCCCCACCATCACAGAAGCCAGTCTTCAGCCAATTCGATTCACTCCATGTGATATCAAGAAACGGCTGAGCGCACTGGATACAGCAAAGGCTAAAGGCCCTGACAACATCCCGGCTATCGTGCATAAGACTTGTGCTCCAGAACTAGCCGCGCCTCGAGCCAAGCTGTTCCAGTACAGCTACAACACTGGCATCTATCTGACAATGTGGAAAACTGCCCAGGTATGTCCTGTCCACAAAAAGCAGGACAAATCCAATCCGGCCAATTACTGCCCCATCAATCTACTCTCAATCATCAGCAAAGTGATGGAAGGTGTCATCGACAGTGCTATCAAGCGGCACTTACTCACCAATAACCTGCTCACTGATGCCCAGTTTGTGTTCCGCCAAGACCACTCGACTCCTGACCTCATTACAGCCTTGGTCCAAACATGGACAAAGGAGCTGAATTCTGGAGGTGAGGTGAGAGTGACTGCCTTAGACATCAAGGCAGCATTTGACCGAGTGTGGCATGAAGGAGCCCTAGTAAAACTGAAGTCAATGGGAATCGGGGGAAAATCTCTCCACTGGCTGGAGTCATACCTAGCACAAAGGAAGATGGTTGTGTTGGTTGAAGGTCAATCATCACAGTCCCAGGACATCGCTGCAGGAGTTCCTCAGGGCAGTGTCCTAGGCCCAACCATCTTCAGCTGCTTCATCAATGACCTTCCCTCCAACATAAGGTCAGAAATGGGGAAGTTCACTGATGACCGCATAGTGTTCAGTGCCATTCACAACTCCTCAGATAATGAAGCAGTCCATGCCTGCATGCAACAAGACCTGGATGATGTTCAGGCTTGGGCTGATGAGTGGCAGGTAACATTCGCGCCACAGAAATGCCAGGCAATGACTATCTCCAACAAGCGAGAGTCTAACCATCGTCCCTTGACATTCAACGGCATTACCATAGCCGAATCCCCCACCATCAACATCCTGGGGGTCACCAGCCACATAAACACTGTGGCAACATGAGCAGGTCAGAGGCTAGGTATTCTGCGGCGAGTGTCTCACCTCCTGACTCCCCAAAGCCTTTCCACCATCTACAAGGCACAAGTAAGGAGTGTGATGGAATACTCTCCACTACCTGGATGAGTGCAGCTCCAACAACACTCAATAAGCTCGACACCATCCAGGACAAAGCAGCCCGCTTGATTGGCACCCCATCCACCACCTTAAACATTCACTCCCACCACCTTAAACATTCACTCCCTCCACCACCAGCGTACTGTGGCTGCAGTGTGTACCATCGACAAGATGCACTGCAGCAACACGCCAAGGCTTCTTCGGCAGCACCTCCCAAACCCGCGACCTCTTCCACCTAGAAGGACAAGGGCAGTAGGCGCATGGGAACACCACCACCTCCAAGTCACACACCATCCTAACTTAGAAGTATATCGCCGATCCTTCATCGTCGCTGGGTCAAAATCCTGGAACTCCTTACCTAACAGCACTGTGGGAGTACCTTCACTACATAGACTACAGCGGTTCAAGAAGGTGGCTCACCACCACTTTCTGAAGGGCAATTAGGGATGGGCAATAAATGCTGGCCTTGGCAGTGACGCCCATATCCCATAAACGAATAATAATTTTTTTTAAAAATCCTCTATCCATGCTAATATGTTACCCCCAACCCAATGAGCCCTTATCTTGCATAGCAAACTTTTATGTGGCACCTTATCGAATGCCTTTTGGAAATCCAAATATATTACATCTACTGGTTTCCCTTTATCTACCCTGCCAGTTACATCCTGAAAAAGCTCTAATAAGTTTGTTAAACACGATTTCCCTTTCATGAAACCATGTTGACTCTGCCTAATCATATTATGATTTTCTAAGTGCCCTTTTACCACTTCCTTAATAATGGATTCCAGCATTTTCCCCACAACTGATATCAGGCTAACTGGCCTGTAGTTCACTGTTTTCTCTCTCCCTCCTTTCTTGAGTAGCGGGGTTACATTTGCTGCCTTCCAATCCGCTGGGACTGTTCTAGAATCTAGGGAATTTTGGAAAATCATAATCAATGCATCCACTATCTCTACAGCTACCTCTTTTAGAACCAACCCTAGGATTTAGGCCATCAGGTCATGGGGATTTTTTGGCTTTTAGTCCCATTAGTTTCTCAAATCCTTTTTCTCTACTGATATTAATTACTTTAAGTTCCTCACTCTCATTAGCCCCTTGGTTCCGCACTATTTTTCGTATGCTTTTTGTGTCGTCTTCTGTGAAGGCAGATACAAAATAGTTGTTTAAAGTCTCTGCCATTTCCTTATTCCCCATTGTAATTTCACCTGTCTCAGCCTCTAAGGAACCAAAGCTTACTTTTGCTACTCTGTTCCTTTTTACATACTTGTAGACGCTCTTAAAATCTGTTTTTATATTTCTTGCGAGTTTACACCCATTCTATTTTCTCCCTTTTAATCAATTTTTTGGTCATCCTTTGCTGGTTTCTAAAACTCTCCCAATCCTCAGGCTTACTACTTACTATTCTTTGCAACATTATAAGCCTCTTCTTTTAATCTAATAATATCCTTAACTTCTTTAGTTAGCCACGGATGGATCACTTTTCCCATGGAATTTTTATTTCTCAATGGAATGTATATTCGTTGAGAATTTTGGAATATTTCTTTAAATGTTTGCCATTGCTTATCTACCATCATACCTTTTAATCTAATTTCCCAATTTTTTTTTATTCGTTCATGGGATATGGGCGTCGCTGGCAAGACCAGCATTTATTGCCCATCCCTAGTTGCCCTTGAGAAGGTGGTAGTGAGCTGCCTTCTTGAGCCTACCTTAGCTAACTCTCCCCTCATGCCTATGTAATTGGCTTTATTTAAGTTTAAGACTCTCGTTTCTGACTGAAATATTTCGCTCTCAAACTCAATGTGAAATTTTATCATATAATGATCACTCTTCCCCGAGGATCCTTTACTATGAGATTACTAATTAACCCTGTCTTATTACATAATACAAGATCTAAAATATCCTGTTCTCTGGTTGGTTCCATGACGTATTGTTGTAGGAAACTGTCTGGAATGCATTCCATGAACTCGTCCTCCAGTCTACCTTTGCCAATTTGATTTGCCCAGTCTATATGAAGATGAAAGTCCCCCATGATTATTGTATTACCTTTGTTATAAACTCCTATTATTTGTTGATTAATACTGTGTCCAATGGTATAGCTACTGTTAGGTGGCCTATAAACTACTCCCACCAGTGTTTTCTGCCCCATGTTATTTCTTACCTCCACCCAGACTGATTCTACTTCCTGATCTTCTGAGCCAAGATCCTTTCTCACGACTGTCCTTATGTCATCCTTTATCATCAGGGCTACCCCCTTCCTTTTCCATTCGGGCTGTCTTTTTGAAAAATCAAGTACCCTGGAATATTTAGTTTCCAACCTTGGTCACCTTGCAATCACGTTGTGCCGGTGGTGGAGGGAGTGAATGTTTAAGGTGTTGGATGGGGTGCCGATCAAGTGGGCTGCTTTATCCTGGATGGTGTTGGAACTACTCTCATCCAAGCAAGTGGCGAGTAGTCCATCACACTTCTGACTTATGCATTGTAGGTGGTGGAAAAGCTTTGGCGAGTCAGGATACCCAACGTCTGACCTGCTCTTGCAGCCACAGTATTTCTGTGGCTGGTCCAGTTAAATTTCTGATTAATGGTGACCCCCCAGGATATTGATGATGGGGAATTCGACGATGGTGATGCCATTGAATGTCATGGGGAGGTGGTTAGACTCTCTTGTTGGAGATGGTCATTGCCTGGCACTTGTGTGACGTGAATGTTACTTGTCACTTATCAGCCCAAGCCTGGATATTGTCCAGGTCTTGCTGCATGTGGGCATGGACTGCTTCATTATCTGAGGAATTGTAAATGCAACTAAACACTGTGCAATCATCAGCGAACATCCCCACTTCTGACCTTATGATGGAGGGAAGGTCATTGATGAAGATGGTTGGACCTAAGACACTGCCCTGAGGAACTCCTGCAGCAATGTCCTGGGGCTGAGATGATTGGCCTCCCACTACCATCTTCCTTTGTGCTGTGTATGACTCCAGCCAGTGGAGAGTTTTCCCCCGATCCCCATTGACTTCAATTTTACAAGGGCTCCTTGGTGCCACACTCCGTCAAATGCTGTCTTGATGTCAAGGGCAGTCACTCTCACCTCACCTCTGGAATTCAGCTTTTTTGTCCATGTTTGGACCAAGGCTGTAATGAGATCTGGAGGCGAGTGGTCCTGGCAGAACCTAAACTGAGCATTGATAGCGCTGTCGACGACACCTTCCATCACTTTGCTGATGATTGAGAGTAAACTGATGGGGCGGTAATTGGCCGGGTTGGATTTGTGGACAGGACATACCTGGGCAATTTTCCACTTTGTCGGGTAGGTGCCAGTGTTGTAGCTGTACTGGAACAGCTTGGCTAGAGGCGCGGCTAGTTCTGGAGCACAAGTCTTCAACACTACAGCCGGGATGTTGTCGGGGCCCACAGCCTTTGCTGTATCCAGTGCGCTCAGCTGTTTCTTGATATCACGTGGAGTGAATCGAATTGGCTGAAGACTGGCTTCTCTGGTGGTGAGGACCTCAGGAGGAGGCCGATATGGATCATCCGCTCTGCACTTCTGGCTGAAGATAGCTGTGTACGCTTCAGCCTTGTCTTTTGCACTCACGTGCTGGGATCTGCCATCATTAAGGATGGGGATATTCATGGAGCCTCCTCCTCCCATTAATTGTTTAATCGTCCACCACCATTCACAACTAGATGGGACAGGACTACAGAGCTTTGATGTGATCAGTTGGTTGTAGGATCACTTAGCTCTGTCTATAGCATGCTGCTTCTGCTGTTTAGCATGCATGTAGTCCTGTGTTGTAGCTTCCCCAGGTTGGCACCTCATTTTCAGTTAGGCCTGGTGCTGTTTTTGGCATGCTCTTCTATACTCCTCATGAGGTTACAGATTGTGGTGGAATACATTTCTGCTGCTGCTGATGGCCCACAGTGCCTCATGGATGCCCAGTTTTGAGCTGCAAGATCTGTTCTGAATCTATCATATTTAGCACGGTGGCAGTGCCACACAACAGCATGGAGGGTGTCCTCAGTGTGAAGACGGGACTTCATCTCCACAAGGATTGTGCGGTGGAGGTAGATTGCGACAGGTAGATTGGTGAGGACGAGGTCAAGTAGGTTTTTCCCCTCGTGTCGGTTCTCTCACCACCTGCTGCAAGCCCAGTTTGGCAGTTATGTCCTTCAGGGATCGTTTAGTAGTGGTGTTACCGAGCCACTCTTGGTGATGGACATTGAAGTCCTCCACCCAGAGTACATTCTGTACCCTTGTTACTCTCAGTGCTTCTTCCAAGTGGTGTCCAAGATGGAGGAGAACTGATTCATCAGCTGAGGGAGGGCGGTAGGTGGTAATCAGCAGGAGGTTTCCTTGCCCATGCTTGACCTGAAGCCATGAGACTTCATGGGATCCAGAGTCAATGTTGAGGACTCCCAGGGCCACTCCTTCCCGACTGTTTACCACTGTGCCACCACCCCTGGTGGGTCTGTCCTGCCGGTGGGATGGTGATGGAGGAGTCTGGGACGTTGGCTGATCGTTATGATTCTGTCATACTGTTCTGTCAGGCTGTTGCTTGACTAGTATGTGGGACAGCTCTCTCAATTTTGGCACAAGTCCCCAGATGTTAGTGCAGTGGAGCTGGATGTGCCTTTGTCATGTCCAAATCCGATACCTAGATTGATGCCCAATTGCAGTGCTCCAATTGCTGCTCCAGCTCAGATCGGGATTGAACCAGTGACCTTGTGGTCCGTCTGGTTTTATTCACGTTATAATTTTTTGCAGCAGTTTGTTGCAACAGAGCTTGCTGGGCCATTTCAGAGGGCATTTAAGAGTCAACCACATCGTTGTGTGTCTGGAGTCTGGGCCAGAGCGAGTAAGGACAGCAGGTTTCCTTCCCTGAAGATCTATTTCATGAACTGAACTCAAATTCACATTTGATCTTACGTCACCGGGTCATTAGTTCAGGATTCTGGATTACTAGTCCAGTAACATAACCACTGTGCTACCGTACCCCTTGGCCCCTAGAGTTGCCAACCCATTCTCTTTTTATTGTAGGGTTTCTCATGGTTACTGTAGTGTTCTGATTTTTTAATTCTCTTTCTATGACTGATTCGCTGTTCTTGCTGCAGATTTCCATGTGTCCTACATTCTCCCAGGTGACAGTCCTATTGATGGGGGTTTGACAGGGGCAGGTGGGGTGCCGATATCCACTCAAACAGCGGAAGCACAATCAAGTACTTGGTTGTTTTGGACCTACAGTTATGAATCCAGTTTGAATACGGACTGCACTGGGGCCCAGGAGGGGAGGGAGCTGTGGGACCTGGGACTGCACTGGGGCCCAGGAGAGGAGGGAGCTGTGGGACCTGGGACTGCACTGGGGCCCAGGAGGGAAGGGAGCTGTGGGACCTGGGACTGCACTGGGGCCCAGGAGGGGAGGGAGCTGTGGGACCTGGGACTGCACTGGGGCCCAGGAGAGGAGGGAGCTGTGGGACCTGGGACTGCACTGGGGCCCAGGAGAGGAGGGAGCTGTGGGACCTGGGACTGCACTGGGGCCCAGGAGAGGAGGGAGCTGTGGGACCTGGGACTGCACTGGGGCCCAGGAGAGGAGGGAGCTGTGGGACCTGGGACTGCACTGGGGCCCAGGAGGGGAGGGAGCTGTGGGACCTGGGACTGCACTGGGGCCCAGGAGGGGAGGGAGCTGTGGGACCTGGGACTGCACTGGGGCCCAGGAGGGGAGGGAGCTGTGGGACCTGTGACTGCACTGGGTCCCAGGAGGGGAGGGAGCTGCGGGACCTGGGACTGCACTGGGGCCCAGGAGAGGAGGGAGCTATGGGACCTGGGACTGCACTGGGGCCCAGGAGGGGAGGGTGCTGTGGGACCTGTGACTGCACTGGGGCCCAGGAGAGGAGGGAGCTGTGGGACCTGGGACTGCACTGGGGCCCAGGAGGGGAGGGAGCTGTGGGACCTGGGACTGCACTGGGGCCCAGGAGGGGAGGGAGCTGTGGGACCTGGGACTGCACTGGGGCCCAGGAGGGGAGGGAGCTATGGGACCTGGGACTGCACTGGGGCCCAGGAGGGGAGGGAGCTGTGGGACCTGTGACTGCACTGGGGCCCAGGAGAGGAGGGAGCTATGGGACCTGGGACTGCACTGGGGCCCAGGAGGGGAGGGAGCTGTGGGACCTGTGACTGCACTGGGGCCCAGGAGAGGAGGGAGCTATGGGACCTGGGACTGCACTGGGGCACAGGAGTGGAGGGAGCTGTGGGACCTGTGACTGCACTGGGGCCCAGGAGAGGAGGGAGCTGTGGGACCTGGGACTGCACTGGGGCCCAGGAGGGGAGGGAGCTGTGGGACCTGTGACTGCACTGGGGCCCAGGAGGGGAGGGAGCTGTGGGACCTGTGACTGCACTGGGGCCCAGGAGGGGAGGGAGCTGTGGGACCTGTGACTGCACTGGGGCCCAGGAGGGGAGGGAGCTGTGGGACCTGTGACTGCACTGGGGCCCAGGAGAGGAAGGAGCTGTGGAACCTGGGACTGCACTGGGGCCCAGGAGAGGAAGGAGCTGTGGGACCTGTGACTGCACTGGGGCCCAGGAGGGGAGGGAGCTGTGGGACCTGGGACTGCACTGGGGCCCAGGAGGGGAGGGAGCTGTGGGACCTAGGACTGCACTGGGGCCCAGGAGAGGAGGGAGCTGTGGGACCTGTGACTGCACTGGGGCCCAGGAGAGGAGGGAGCTGTGGGACCTGGGACTGCACTGGGGCCCAGGAGGGGAGGGAGCTGTGGGACCTGTGACTGCACTGGGGCCCAGGAGAGGAGGGAGCTGTGGGACCTGGGACTGCACTGGGGCCCAGGAGGGGAGGGAGCTGTGGGACCTGTGACTGCACTGGGGCCCAGGAGGGGAGGAAGCTGTGGGACCTGGGACTGCACTGGGGCCCAGGAGAGGAAGGAGCTGTGGGACCTGTGACTACACTGGGGCCCAGGAGAGGAAGGAGCTGTGGGACCTGGGACTGCACTGGGGCCCAGGAGGGGAGGGAGCTGTGGGAGCTGGGACTGCACTGGGGCCCAGGAGAGGAGGGAGCTGTGGGACCTGGGATTGTATCTGTGAGCAGTGGGGTCCAAGACTGCATTTGGGAGCCAGGGGGAGGGAGCAGCAGGAGGTCGTACTGAAACTGGGGTCGAGAGGCAGAGAACAGCATTAGCTGGAGTGATGGCTTTGACTAGAGTCTGGATTGAGGAGGGAGCAGCTTGCTGGAACACTGGCTGGAGTTGGGGCCAAGTGGAAGAGAGCGGCTGTGTTATCACCTGATGCCAAGTACTGTCGAGCAGGAGGCACTGGATAATGATCTGGGTCCATGTGCTGAAGCCAACAGTAGTGCTCCAATTGCTGCTCCAGCACGGACCAGGATCGAACCAGTGACCTTGTGATCTATCCAGCTCGGTGTCACACCAGCTGAAAGGATTCCAGTCCCAGTGTAATGTTTACTAGTTGGTGTTTAACTTTTACTAATTTTACCATGTTTTCACAATAATTTGACGAGTATGTTTGCAGATTTCGAATGTCCTACGAGCTGACTCATCTGTTCCCTGCTAGGCAACTGTGTTGGAAGAGATGCCACCGTTCCCGGAGAGGGAATCTTCCATACTTACCAAGCTGAAAAAGAAGAAGGGACCCAGCACCCTGACTGACCTGGAGGAGGCTAAAAAGGAGCGGATTTCTGATGTCAATGGCGGCTCCGAACCCGCTGTGGTCAACACCAACACCCTGGTATGTGGTTGGTGCGGTATCATTGACAGTCTGTCATAGTAATGGGCTCTGGTATGTAACAACAATGTGATACAGTGGGGTCGTACCCTGGCGCTTTTCCTTTCGAACTAGGCTCTTAAACCATTCCAGATTGACGGCGAGGAAGTCTCGTTTCTCTGCAGGGTATAAGGATCCTACGTGAACTTAAGTTGACCACGTCAACACTGTGCCGAGGGGCTGTGGGCCACTGCAGCACTAATGAGAATCTCGCTCTGAATTGCTGATGTGGAAGTAAGCTGAGAGTAGGATGACTGATAGGAAAATAAAAATTCACACTGTTGCAGTAACAGCTACTGTTCTGAGACTGGGCTGATGCACATTGTTGAGACAGCGTAGAGGGAGCTTTACTCTGTATCTAACCCGTGCTGTACCTGCCCTGGGAGTGTTTGATGGGACAGTGTAGAGGGAGCTTTACTCTGTATCTAACCTGTGCTGTACCTGCCCCGGGAGTGTTTGATGGGACAGTGTGGAGAGAGCTTTACCCTGTATCTAATCCATGCTGTACCTGCCCTGTGAGTGTTTGATGGGACAGTGTAGACGGAGCTTTACTCTGTATCTAATCCGTGCTGTACCTGCCCTGGGAGTGTTTGATGGGACAGTGTAGAGGGAGCTTTACTCTGTATCTAACCCGTGCTGTACCTGCCCTGGGAGTGTTTGATGGGATAGTGTAGAGGGAGCTTTACTCTGTATCTAATCCGTGCTGTACCTGCCCTGGGAGTGTTTGATGGGACAATGTAGAGGGAGCTTTACTCTGTATCTAACCCGTGCTGTACCTGCCCTGGGAGTGTTTGATGGGACAGTGTAGAGGGAGCTTTACTCTGTATCTAACCCGTGCAGTACCTGCCCTGGGAGTGTTTGATGGGATAGTGTAGGGGGAGCTTTACTCTGTATCTGAAATAAGAATGTTTGCATATTTATTTCTCAGCCTCTTGGGGATCTTACATGACTATCTTATCATGCAAACGTGACTCTGCTCTCCTTATACTTGTGGTTAACTTGTTTAACTGGTTTCCCTTGTGCTATTAGAACAGCCCCCAGCCTCGATCTCGTGAGCTTCTGACTCTGCAGTTGGCTGCTATGAACAGACCTCGTCCCAGCTCTCACCAGTACTCTCCTCACTCACCAGCTCCCCCTTTCCTTGACCCAGGAGCACATCTGTTCACTTTCGAGGTTCTCTTCAAGTTTTGTTACAGCATGAACTTTGCCGTAACCCGGTCGACTAGCTGGGTTTTGTCTGACTAACCCTAACACAAACTGCCGAGATTAAACTATTTTCGGGGAATACCATTGGGATCATTGTTAATGCTACTAAGGTGGTCCAGACCATGTGATGCATGTTGCCTGTTTTGTGCTTGCTGTGTTTAAGAAATAAGTTGAACTGCTGGCCTTTCAGTCGGTAGCACTCTTGCCTCGAGTCGGAAGGTTGTGGGTTCCAGGACTTGAGCTGACACCTTAATGCAGTATTGAGTGAGTGCAGCACTGTCGGAGATGCCATCTTTCGGATGAAATGTTAAACCGAGACCCCATCTGATTGTTCATGTGGATGTTGAGGATCCCATGGCATTATTTGAAGAGGAGCAGGGAATTTTCCTAGTGTCCTGGCCAACATTCCTCCCTTAATCAACATCAGAAAAAGCAGTTTATCTGGCCATTTAATAATTTGCTGATTATGGGATCCTACTGTGCACAGATTGGCTGCCACATTTGCCTACTTAACACTGGTGATTATTTATACGTGAAACTCTTTGAGAGAGGGGAAAGGGCGCTGTATACAAGCCTTTGAAACTGGTGTGTTTCATTTGAGCAGTTTGTTGTGCTGCTTTGCAACTGTAAAAACCTTTCCCAGTTTCTCTTTTCAAACAGGGCGAGTTTTCTGTAAGATTCTGTTATAATTTTCATTGTGTTTCTTTTACAGGCCTCCCCTTCCCCATCTGCTGACCTTCTGAGTCTCGGAGCAGCCCATTTGGTGAATTCAGCCTCCTCGCATCCGTCTGCAGGTGGATTATTGGTGGACATGTTCTCCGACATGAGCTCTGGGGTCACCTTGCAGATGCCCGGTGCTGAAGACAACTCTGTGAGGTACCTGGTCACGAGCACGCGCTGAATTACCAGTATTCTGGGTTGAAAGCTACTTGCCCCGCACCGCACACCTTATTTCTGAGTGGGGGGATCCGAGAATTTCTGAAATGTACGCTGGGCACCAGAACCGTCTTTTCGCTCGCCATGTTTGAGGTGTTAAAGTTCTCGATGAATGTTGATCATCAGTGAAGCACACCTCAACTCTGAACAGGTGTGGCCACGGCAACGTCGCTTGAGCCACCTGCTGTCAGTTTAGTAGGAAGCGCCTCGCGTACACTTGCACAATCCAGGTCAATGTACTTCATGTACATATTTACTGAACAAACATCTCCCACCATTCAGTAACCGAGGAAGTAAAGCACTCAATGATGAAAAACCACTCGCACACACTGCTTTTCATCTTACCTTTGAACCAGTAAATGCACATAAAGGTTAAAGTTCACGTGCATTCGCTACGCGAATATTGAGTATTAAGGTCAGGCCCAACGACGGTGTCTATTACTCATACTTTATTCACTAACCAGAAATACAATTAGCCACATCTGGAGTCCCAATTCGCCTGGTCTCGGCTCATGTGAAGAATGGCCACTTTGGGTGAAGTCCTGAAGGGCACTGACACCTGGAGCCGTACTCCGGTGGAGTCGGTGCCAATGTTCCTCCTAAGCTGCACATGTGCGTGGCTGCCCAGCAATCGGGAAGGTACCGCGCAGGCTGCTTACAAGCTGTTTCCTCGAAGATACCGGGTGTGCGCAGCCGCGCAGCAAATTTAAAGGTACCGCGCACAAAACAAATTTAGAGGGAACCTTGGTCAGCGCCCTCGAGCAAGGAGAGAGAAAATAGAATCCATGTTAAAACACTGAGTCAGTGCTGTGGGCGGTCAGGGAAGAAAGGAAAAGCTGCAGTATTCTGCCTTGTGTCACCATCCCTCGGACTGGAAACCTGTGATCTGGCCCACAAGGGCACCTGTGCTGGAAGTCCCGTCAATGTAAATCTGGCATCTTTTCCAAAGTTCACTGTCCTCCAAATGGTTTATTAGAAACAAGGAAAAAGGTTTTTTTCTTGCAGGATATGGTACAGATCTCTCTGTCTCTTCCCACTCTCCATTTTCTCTTTTTCAGGTTTGTTTGTAAAAATAACGGCGTCTTATTTGAGAACCAACTTTTACAGATTGGTCTGAAATCTGAATTTAGACAGAACTTGGGTAAGTTTCTTTTGTTTCTCCCCCTTCTTTCTCCTCACCCGTCCCACCCTCCCACTGTGCTGCCCAGTGATTTTCCCTGCCATGTCCGGTTCTCCGATATGATTTGAGCCTGACTGAAGTTTAGAAGATTGAGAGGGGACCTCATAGAAGTGTATAAAATTCTGACAGGTCTAGACAGACTAGATGCAGAAGGAATGTTTCCCTTGGTGGGTGAGAACAGAACTAGAGGACATAATTTAAGGATAAGGGCTAAACCATTTAGGACAGAAATGAGGGGGAATTTCTTCACTCAGAGGGTGGTGAACCTGTGGAACTCATTGCCACAGAGGGCAGTGTACGCCAGCTCATTAAATATATTTAAGAGGGAATTAGATATATTTCTACAGGCAAAAGGGGTTAAGGGTTACGGAGAGAAGGCGGGGACGGGATACTGAATTGGAGGATCAGCCATGATCTCATTAAATGGCGGAGCAGGCTCGAAGGGCCGGATGGCCTACTCCTGCTCCTATCTTCTATGTATCTATGTATCTATGTAAGTGCATACTTGAATTAAATGCTGGAATTACATGGCAGGTGTGGCAACATCTAAAGAGAAGGGACTGGTGAAGCGTTCACTACACCTCATGATACACTGGTGTGGAGCAGCATGAAGTCCTGGTTGTCGGGTGCTGACTGACCTGCTGTGCGTTGCCAGCATTTTCTGGCGTTATTTCAGATTGCAGCCTTAGAAACATAGAAACATAGAATCCAGGAGCAGGAGTAGGCCATTCGGCCCGTCGAGCCTGCTCCACCATTCAATACGATCATGGCTGATCATCCAAATCCAGTACCCTGTCCCTGCTTTAATCCCCACAGTACACATATCCCACCCTACCCCCGTAACCCCACGTATTTAATTCCCCCTAACGTATCCCATCCTATCCCCATAACCCCACATATTTAATCCCCCCCTAACACTAAGGGTCAATTTATCATAGCCAAATCAACCTAACCCGCACATTTTTGGACTGTGGGAGGAAACCGGAGCACCCGGAGGAAACCCACGCAGACACGGGGAGAATGTGCAAACTCCACACAGACAGTCACCCGAGGTCAGATTCGAACCCGGAGTCCCTGGCGCTGTGAGGCACCAGTGCTAACCACTATGCCACCGTGTTGCCCATATCCCACCCTACCCCCAACAGCCTTTACAGTTGTTCATTATTATCTCGTATTTTACCCCAAGAAAATAAGTGACCCTGTGATGCTCACAGGTCGCTGCTATTACCAGGCTCCAGTGACGTATCTGTTGAAGCAATGAGAGCAGGTTTCAGTTGTAAGGTTGTTTAAATGGCACTTACCACAGTTTTGCCAGCTGTCGATGACTTGGGTAAGATTGATAGCACATCACAGAGTGACACTGGTCTGTTAAGGGCACCCTTGAGACCCCAGCTGGTTTATCCAGTGAGTCGCTGAGTTGGATGGGCCTGGAAGCTCCAGGTTCCATCTGGGTCTGTTGCGATTTAGCTGTTGCCAGCTGAGACGGCAGGTGGGGTGTTTCCCCATTGTCTTGGGGTGAAAAGGTCTGAGTTCCCATTGCCAATCCAGCGACCCCCTGCTGAAAGTAGCAGTGTGTGGATGTCGAGACAAGATTGGATCAGGTTTGGCTGTGACGCCTCCAGTGGTTCAATAGCCTGCCAATGCTCACTGTCTGGACTTGTATGTGAACAAATGGCCATTTGGGCTCCTGGAACTGTACCCTCAGCACCTTCAGGACTAGAGAGGGAACACAATCAACATTAAAAAGGAGAAGGGAGAAACCTGCTTATTGCAGGATGCTTAAAGTAGAACATACATAAGTGGCAAGTAACATTCGTGCTACACAAGTGCCAGGCAATGACTATCTCCAACAAGCGAGAGTCTAACCACCTACCCTTAACATTCAACGGCATTACCATCGCCGAATCCCCCACCATCAACATCCTGGGGGTCACCATTGACCAGAAACTTAACTGGACCAGCCACATAAATACAGTGGCTGCAAGAGCAGGTCAGAGGCGAGTGTCTCACCTCCTGACTCCCCAAAGCCTTTCCACCATCTACAAGGCACAAGTAAGGAGTGTGATGGAATACTCTCCACTTGCCTGGATGAGTGCAGCTCCAACAACACTCAAGAAGCTCGACACCATCCATGACAAAGCAGCCCGCTTGATTGGCACCCCATCCACCACCTTAAACATTCACTCCCTCCACCACCGGCGTACCGTGGCTGCAGTGTGTACCATCTACGGCAGCAACTCTCCAAGGCTTCTTCGACAGCAGCTCCCAAACCCGCGACCTCTACCATCTAGAAGGACAAGGGCAGCAAGCACATGGGAGCACCACTACTTCCAACTTCCCCTCCAAGTGACGCACCATGCTGACTTGGAAATATATCGGCCATTCCTTCATCGTCGCTGGGTCAAAATCCTGGAACTCCCTCCCTAACAGCACTGTGGGAGTACCTTCACCACACGGACTGCAGCGGTTCAAGAAGGCGGCTTACCACCACCTTCTCGAGGGCAATTAGGGATTGGCAATAAATGCTGGCCTTGCCAGTGACACCCACATCCCATGAATGAATAAAAAAAAAAAATGATTTTATTAGTGCGTTCCTCCACTGATAACAGCTCAGCTGTTGTCAGCCGCTGGCTACTTCAGACGAGGCATCCACTGATTGCACGAGCTGATCGGGAGCAGATATTAAATCCCAGTCCATTTCCAACCCAGTGCTAAACTAAAACTCTCTCTGTAGTGCTGTTCTCCTGCAATATGGATTGCGGGATGACCTGGAGGTGTTCGGGGTCATGGAAGCATGTGTATTTTGACAATGAGTTTTGAACCCAGAGACACAAGTTGAGAAATACAGTGAGCTTCTAGTAATTTGGTGCAGAGTTGAATGGGGGGAGTGGGGGATGGGGGTGGGGACGGCGATTGTGTGAAGTGTGTCTGCTAACACAGCCTCTGTTACTGTCTGCAGGTCGAATGTACGTTTTTTATGGAAACAAGACTTCTGCTCAGTTTGTCAGTTTCACCTCAGCGGTTGTCTGCCCCGAAAACCTGACAGCTCATATCCTTTTGTGTGAAACCATTTGCTTGAAAGCAGAGGCTGGCCTGCGAGCTTGCTGATTGATGGAATGCTTTTGTTGATCATTCTGTTCAGTAACTGTTGCGAGCTGTTACCTGCAGGATGCATTGTCTCCATTTAAGTCAGCTGCAGATTATCTGAAGCTGCAGTGATTGGAGGTGGTGGCCCAAGTTCTTGGCGAATGGATGCAGATTGAAATGCGCAGTAGCTCTGCTTGTCTTGTGACTTGGAAAAGTGCATGGTTATGGGCCAATGGGTTTCCTTGTCTCTCTCCTCCCAAAATATGTGCTATACTGTATTTCCCAGCCTGAAGGAAGGTAGGTACCTTTCCCTGCACACCAGCAGCTGCACGAAAACAGTCTAGCTGATTTGTGTGCGTGTCTCCCCGCGTCGGGACAGCTGCTTGGTGTCTCCCTGTATTTCTGGTTAAGGTTGTTAACTTGCTCCCCTGGGGGATTGTTTCTGTTGCTCACCTCCTGATCTAAAGGAGTGGCACTGCAGTGGCCAGTCTCCATGTGTCAAAGGATCTCATTGAGAGGTCGCACAACACCAGGTTATAGTCCAACAGTTTTATTTGAAATCACAAGCTTTCGGAGCTATCTTCTTGCTCCTTCCTCAGGTGAAGTAAATTAGATACAGAATCGCCAAAGCATATATAGATAGAGAACAAAGCATGTGTACCTTACAATTGCAGACCACTAAATTAAATCATCCTGACTATCTGCCGAGGTGTGATAAAGTTAATCAAGTCAGCCAGGAAGGTACCACATCAAAGACATAGCAAGATACAACTGAGACAATGAGGTGTAGTCGCAGGGGTTCTAACGTGTCAAAAGCTGCCGTCTGTATGTAAAACGAAAAGCTTTAAAATTTTTACTTTTTTACTGGGA
Organism: Squalus acanthias; assembly: GCA_030390025.1. NCBI lineage: Eukaryota > Metazoa > Chordata > Chondrichthyes > Squaliformes > Squalidae > Squalus > Squalus acanthias. Next base: position 75,031,642 of record CM059434.1, on the reverse strand, counting down.
AAATTTTTACTTTTTTACTGGGAATCACATCTGTGAACAAGCCAACGACGACTCGAGTCCGGATCACGTCATGTATCGTGACATAAACCCAAGATCCCGGTTGAGACCGTCTTCATGAGTGCGGAACTTGGCTATCAGTTTCTGCTCGATGATTTTGCGTTGTCGTGTGTTTCTAAGGTTGCCTTGGAGAACGCTTACCCGCAGATCCGAGGCTGAATGTCCTTGACTGCTGAAGTGTTCCCCGACTGGGAGGTAACAATCCTGCCTGGCGATTGTTGCGCGGTGCTCGTTCATACGTTGTCTCAGTGTCTGCATGGTCTCGCCGATGTACCATGCCGCGGTGCATTCTTTCCTGCAACGTATGAGGTAGACAACGTTGGCCGAGTCACATGAGTATGTACCATGTACCTGGTGGTTAGTGTCCTCACGTGTGATGGTGGTATCTGTGTTGATGATCTGGCATGTCTTGCAGAGTTTGCCTTGGCAGGGTTGTGTGGTGTCGTGGTCGCTGTTATCCTGAAAGCTGGGTAATTTGCTGCGAACGATGGTACTTCTGAGGTTAGGCGGCTGTTTGAAGGCAAGTAGTGGAGGCGTGGGGATGGTCTTAACGAGGTGTTTGTCGTCATCGATGACATGTTGAAGGCTGCGAAGAACATGGCGTAGTTTCTCCGCTCCGGGGAAGTACTGGACGACGTAGGGTACCCTGTTGGTTGTGTCCCGTGTTTGCCTTCTGAGGAGGTCTATGCGATTTTTCGCTGTGGCCCGTCGGAACTGTCGATCGATGAGTCGAGCGTCATATCCCGTTCTTACGAGGGCGTTTTTCAGCGTCCGTAGGTGTCCATCACACACACTCTCCCCCCCCCCCCCCCCCCC